>JABASI010004954.1:0-13129 GCA_019776505.1 Tomocerus nigrus | reverse complement strand
TCAGCCCTACCTAACTCACTACTATTATAATAAGTAGCTGTTGTTGTTTCATAGTGCACAAGTACTACTATGTCAGTTGTAACAGATGCCTTTCGTTTCACACACCAAAATTTCAAACCAAAGATGAATGTTCAGGTTTATCACTTTTTTGTTAGGTGTATTTAATTTATTTATTAATATTATTACTATTAATTTAATAAATTTTTATTGATTACACAGAAATTACAAATGAATAGCGTTATTATCCAAGATACAGTTATGAGACAAAGTCGAAGCCAAATTTTTAGATGCATAATTTATCCTTCACTAGGATTGCGCCCACATTTTGGATATGGTCCTCTGCAGACACATGTCAGTCCTGAACAAAATCCGCTGTTGCATCCGCACCTACTTCTGCATACGAAATTACAATTGGCTGATCCAAGCAAGCATGCTCCTCTTACGCATTGACCTAGGTAGTAATTCGAAAAAAAAAATTGAAATTATGAACAATAAACTTTCTCAATTAATTTCAAATGAAAACTTATTGTATCAGTATTTTACCTTCAACTTCAACATTCGCCACTGCAATAAAAAGCAGCAATGCAGGAAAGGCTAACAAAGTCACACTCTTCATGGTAAAAGTTAATTCAAAAGTTTGCTAAAATGAAAATAACCAGAACATTTCCTTGTGTGAAGGACTATAGTGCCAATTACCCCTTCGATAACCCGTTTATATACTTTAAGATCAATCCAAATTAGCATTATGTTATCCATAAACAGATGTGCGTAATTCGCTGCTTAATGCCATGGAGGATCCTGTATGTCAAATTCTTGTTTATGCAAAACTAATGAATAATGCATGTCCAAATGTGTATCGTCGATTAATAGTCCATAATATTTTACAGAAAAATAATGATAGCAGTATGTAATTATCGATAAATATCTTAATGGTACGCTGTATTTGATAATGAGGACAGGAAATCGTTTGTAAATAGGAATTGTGTATCAAAGTAATGAAAACTTTAATTTTAATATTGAATTTAAATATTGCTACAAAACTTATGCATGCACAAAATGGCATTTGTATTGGCATATACATATTTATCCGATGATCCCTAATCTATCGACGTGCTTATTTTGCGTATTTGTGAGAAGAAAAATAAATAATTCATATTAAACTACCTGCGTCATAAAAGGATTAAAATATGTGTTTCTGTATTACTGCGAATATAGATTTGTATTATATTCACATTATTGATTCACAGTTACCCAAAAGATACATACATTTAAAATATGGTTGTAAACAATTTGAGTTGAGTAGAATATGTTTACACTTGACACAGACATTCCGGTAGTATCATTAAAATCAACAGGTGATATTATTATACAGGCAAAATTGGAGTATAATATGATAAACAAAAAACAACGGCCGAGGGGCTTTCATTGTGTTCCACTTCCACTCTGTTTTGGCTCTTATGCTGAAAACATTCACTGCATGAGTATTAAGGGGATTACCAGTGTAATATTACTGGCAACTAAATGTTTTGCTAAAATGCCAAACATGTTAAAAATTGAAAATAAATGGGTAATTAAATATGCAATTTGAGTAAATAATGTAATATGTAGCCATAATAAAATTTTGCCTCAAAAAATAATAACATAAATCTGAATATTTTCATTTGCTTTTCTATTTGATCATAGCAGTAGAAGAATTATTTATTAAATAATTAAAATTACTGTTCTTTAGTATGTATTTTATGATATAAATCTGTACTCACTTATAATTATCTGTAGGTATTCCATTTTTCCATTACCTATTTGTAAAATCTATACAGGTAGTGTAATTTGCTGCTTTCATTTTCACTAATTTCATTCCAGATTGTCAAAATGTGCAAATGTAGAACTATATACATAATTGTTATAGTCCATCAGTCCATAACACAAACGAAGATTGATTAATTCTTACCTTGATTCTCATATTCGGTTAAAGTGGTATTATCTGTAGAGAAGATAAGTAAAATTATCATTAAATAAATACCTACCTAATTCTGTCATGCAGTAATAGTTATATAGATAGCTGTGGTTAAGTATTACTATTCCAAGTATCGTTAACATTACCGGTATGTATTAAAATGGATTGTATGTATAATGTTCTTCTATATGTTGAAATAGAACTTAAGCGCGTACTTTTTAAAACGTGAGCAGCATTTCAATTGATCCATCGAGGAGGACTGAAGCCAGAAAATCTGGTGGTGGTTGATTTTTCTAAGTAGAAGGAATGGCCGATGTCAATGGGAAATTGTTGTATTGCTGTTTGCCCCTGCAGGAATGAACATAGCCTCGGCTAATATAAAAAAACAAACAACCAATGCGTGGAAAACAAGGAATATGGCATCGCTATCACATTGAAAAAGCAATGTTGGCGTAAACTGTAAATGGTTTGATTAACTAGAATTTCTTCCCGAATTAATAAGAATTCATTCGTAGCAAAATGTAAATCTAAATTCATAAAAAGGGAAAAAAATTCTAATTTATGTGAATTTGTATTTATTTGTTTTAATTACTATGGGTCTTAAAAGAAGTCTTTTCTTCCATTAAATAAGTTATAATATTGGCAATGGGTCATTTGACGGCATAGAAAAAGTAAAAGATGCCACCATAAAAAGTTTTCCTCTCCATAGAAAATGCTTAATGTCCCAGGGGTACATATCTGTAATGTTTCATGAAAATCGAGTCCCTTGGCTCGGTCTATAAACCAGAAATTTTGATTACGGACACGGCAGTTGCTATTACAAACGGATTTCAGATGGTGTTGGTGACAGCTTCACAAGAGTCAATTGTTGGGCTAATGACGCTCGTGCTTATGATATCTATACAAACTCCATTGATCCTGAACTGCGCCTAGAAATCACCAATGCCATTAGCAGACTGCAGCTCAGTATTATCATTATTTTGTGAAACGTGCTGTTGCTTTCGGTATTTCTAGCATAGAATAACGATTACCATTATTGTATGTAACTTGTTAGTATTATTGATAAAATGAAATGTTTGGTAAGTGCTCCGGCGCGTTATGATTTACCAATATTTTATGTAACTTGTTACTATTTTTGGTAATGTTAAGTTTGATTAGGATAAATACCAATATTATATTTAACGTGTTAGCAATATGGATAATTGACTAGATTTAGGAAGTGATTATTTAAGTTGCCCATTGTTGGAAATTTTCATCAATTTATATTGATGAAAAGAGTATGTCTGTAAATTTGTATAAATGAATTTGTAAGTTGAGAATTGAGTTAGTTGCATCCGGATTCTTGTAGTGTGAAGACGTACTCCTTTTTTGGCTCTCTGAATAAACGTATAATTGTGAGTGTGAAAGTAATCACGTGAGTTATTCTTTGAGTAATTATTATTTTAAAGGTTTATTTTATTTATCAAGTTCAGGTATACATGTTCATATATTTAAAGAAATCTTCTATTTGGAAGTATACATACCTCAGTTTTTAGGCGTATACGACCATTTGGAAGTACAACATATCTCGTGTGGTCTATAGTGCATATTAGGCGTCACACAGTTGAGTTTTGAAATTGGAGTCAGATAAAGTCAGTTTTTTTTAAAGTTTTAGCGCAGACCTGTGTTCATCTTTTGTCGGGTAGATAATTGTTTGGGGTCATTTAACAATAAGTATCTAACCTAAAGTGTACAAATATGGCAGCAACATTTCAAAGGGATCAATTATAAATTCTGTTTCTTGTAGATGCAGATTATTCTATAAATCAAAATGACAGAGCTACAAGTTGCTTGTAAAAAGCGAAAACACCAGGAAGAAAGTGACGAATGGAGAAAATCAGCTCCCAACTTTATTAATTTACTAAAGACTATGGTGGAAGAAGACATCGACACTGATGTCACTATAGAAATTAAAAGTGAAAGTGAGCACCAGGAAATTCAATGTCATAAACTTATTTCATCTGCCCATTCACCAGTCCTGCGAACGATGCTCAGTGATCGGTGGACCGAGGAATGGATCAAGAAACCTCAAATTGTCACTTGTATCGACGATAACCCTGATCACTTTCATCATTTCGTTAAGGTAAGAAACAAAGAATATTATAAAAATATATTTTATAAAGAATATTATAAAAATAATTGGTCATTGGTTTGAATCGATAAAATCATTTGTAATGCAATTGTCATATTATGTTGAAATTGCAGATGATGTACTGGGACTGGGATGTAAACAACTTTGATAATTATGAAATTCCTGATGGTATAACTCCTGAAATAGCAGTCGGTGTTTTGTCTTTGGCTCATAAATATCTGGCTCATCACATCATTCGTCAAGCTGAACATTTGATCGTTTCCTACCTGTCCAAAAGATGTGCGAAAGAAACAGTAAGACTGCATACTCTCTTAAATTGTCTTCCGATATGCAAAGAGGGTGAGGTGGCAAGACCAATTTACCGCACCGTTCTACGTTGTCTTCTGGCGTAAGTCAAATACTGAATTTTAGCCTATTAAGGTAATTTAATTTGTATAAACTAAAAGCATGGCAATACTTGCGTAATTTAGAGACGGGGAAGCAATTTTTAGTTCCGACGCAATTTTGGAAATTAACGAATCAGTATTGGCTAATATTGTCGAAAAGAATACTTTGCGAAGTCCAGAACTGACTATTTACAATGGATGCTACAAGTTTGTACATTTACGACTTTATATTTTCATCCCTTTCCCCTGATATTGCCTAAAATAAAATAAATGTACGTTTTAAATTGTAGATGGGGGCAGGAGCAGTGCAGATTGAAGGATTTGCCTTCTACTGGAGAAAATCTAAGATCTGTTCTTGGACAAACAATAATGGCAATTCGATTTCCATTGCTGGATAAATTGTTTATAACGCAAGACGTGCTGCCAACTAATATTCTAACCGATCAGCAAAAGATCGACCTTCTCGTTTATTTTATCAACATACGTTGGGCTGGTTTAAAAACTCCTTCTACCCAGTACATTTTGTGATACCTACTTAGCCAATTAACTGCACCAATGCCAAAAACTAATCATTGACAATTTTCTTCAACGAAATATATTTATTTAAAATTTTTAATTCAAATGATATACTTTAGGTTTCGCACTACGGAAAGATTCGGAAACAACACCTGCTTGATACACAGATTAGATATAAAGCGTTTATCAAAAAATCTCGTGGATTTTTCAACTGCTCATGGCTTCACGTAAGCTACATATTCCGAATTGTCACCTACACATTAAGTTTTACTGAACGGAAGGAAGGACTGATATTTTAATTGTAGATTTGTTTTACAGAATGTCTTTGTCCAAGGAAATGAACCTTTTCGGCGTCTTCTTGTTTACTGGTAACATTTCTATGAAAGAATATCGAGCCCGTGTGGAATTTAAATTTTTAGGAAAGACATTATCATTTGATAGGCCAATCAAAAAATTTGACTTGACTCGATACATATTGTCCATTTCAACTCATGTCCCAGTCCCAATTCCAGCAAATACTCCTGTGGATGTGCAGTTTACAATAACGGTTTGTAATTATTTAGCTTACTTCTGTTCTTATTAACAAATCGAGAGGCTATTTTCAATAACAACTTTGTAGATTGACGACAGTTTTATAGAAACAGTTTTATGGCAGTCTAGCTTTTATACTGTTTGTCTTCGTATGTCAGTTATAAAAGTAACACTAAACATCAGTTTTTTTTTACTTTAGGGTGGACCTACATTTGTTACAACGGAAAGAGTGGAGGAAATGAGCAAAGAAATCACTTATTGGGCCAATGAAGCCTTGGTCATTACATTCAGCGCTTCACCGAATATTCCAAATGGACTGAAACAAATTCCAGTTCTATTGTTTAACTCCCTGGAAGAGCCTTTCAATACTGACCAATGTTTTTAGAAGTTTAGGAGATCCATATATTTACTGATTAATATTGTCGTCAATACAGACTGACAGAAGGAGGGTGCAGATATAGAAAATAAGAATTCATTTTGATGACAAAGTATAAAATATTTTGTGATACCGGATGCCGTAAATGCTGTAAATTTCGAAATTACCAATAAACACACCATAGCAATTATCTAATATCGTCTAGAATGATTTATTTTATGTAACACATGTTCTAATTATAGTTAGAGAGCAATACGATACGAAGAAAATATTCCTGTTTCCTAAAAATCGAGTAACGATACAAAAATAACTACCTACATATGATTTCATTTAATGTTTAGGTAATATTCGAAAAAGGACAAGAATTTTATCCCATTACAACCTAGTTTATTTTAAGTTTGGCATTCATATTATTGAAAATGTTCGGTGCTAATATTAAATTCAGTGTACAAAGAGAGGCTTGTAGTCTTATTATAGTCGGGAGGAGGTATAGGTATAGTCGGGAGGAGGGGGATTTAAATTAGGGGCTTTCCAGCAATACCCATCTTGTAATTCCTACGACCACTATTCTAGGAGAAGATACCCTGATTGAAGGATACCATGAAGTCAGAGGGAGTTGTGATAGTTGCAAGGGTCCGGGCTGTGCCCGTATAGACGACCACTTAATATTGTCTTAAGTGTGACAATTAGGGTTCTAATACTTTGCGTTTTGGTCCTGGAAAGTCGAGGTTTGACAATCCGGAAATCTTAGAACTTGCTATACAACGCAAAGAAAAAAACCAAATTTCTAATTTCTTTCTCCTTCAGAGATATAACATATCAGAAGAAAATCTAAAATGGCAAATGTGGCTCTTATTTATACACATAAACATAAGCTTGTTGTATAGCAAATTTAAAGGTCTTCAGATTGGCCAGCCTTGACTGCCTTGAAATTTCCTGATGTCAAATTGTGCCTGATGATTTGACTACATAATTTAGCCAAGTGCAAAAGTGGAAATTCTCCTTCAACCAAATCCTTAAAACAGATCTGTGAGTGAATTTTTGCATTATTTTCTATTAAATAATCCATGTAAATAATATTCCAAAAATTAAAGTTAATACACATAATTTAAAATAATAACTTTTTAAGGTCCCAAAAGTTCATAATATTGTGACTATTTTTTTTTCCTTTTCAAGATTCCAATATTTCTGGTTTTCCCATTTAGCGAATTTGCATGAACTTTCTTTTGTGCTGTTTAGTTATTTCCGAATAAAATTCTCGGTGCCACAATTTGTTGGCAGTTGTATTCTTGCAACAATGTATGGGATTTGTGTACAACGGTATAAGTTTCACTAGGCAATGTCAAATGTTTAGCAAATACCAAACAACGCGGTTGAAAATGTCTCAATAATTCATCGATAGCAGTTAAAGGAAAATCGAAAAGAATAAGGCGCTCTAAGGGAATGATTCGATTTCCCCAACAAACACAAGAACATTTCCCACCAGTTTAATTTGCTTAGTTTTCGGTGGAGTTAGTTCCTGATGTAACAGAACTATTTTCCCATTGGAATTTTTATTTTCTACTTCAAACTGGCACACATTAAGTATAGCATCCATGAAATGTTCGAGGAAAGAAAAATCTTGCATTTCTCCACGAGAAACAATTTTCAAATAATTTAAGTTTGGCAGAATCCTTGCTTGGTGATCTGTGTCTCTTTCCCAAGAACTTCCATTCCTACTTCCAAGTATAAGTCTGTTCACGAAATAAAATTTATGTTGTTCTGTTTTTAAAGGCTATTCTGAAATATTAGCATTCTTTTATTCGTGTTTATAGTAACTGGTCGGTGTACTTACATATACATACAAGATACTTTTATACATTGATCAATTATCAAACAATGCAACTTCCACCGACCTGTGACGAGGTACCTTAATGATGTGCTACAAAGCGGGGATTTCCGCTCGGGAGGGAAATTGGTCCATTTATTTCTTTTGATATGCAAAGTACTCTTCCCAAAAATGAAATGAAGCTAGAAAAAAATGAAACTGAATAAAACACATCAAAATTAGGCGTCCAACTACCAACCGAATAAGAAAATAGGCCAGTTTTATAGGTACAGTTATATAGGTACAATTTGCAATAGATGTCCCGAAAACGCAAATAATGTGAATGTGGGATTTACATGAAAAAAAAACTATTACAACTGCGTTTTTTTGGTTTCCTTGCTCATTTATTTATTAAGCCTATGAAATACCTAGGTACTTGTGTTGTATTTAAAAAGGTAGTGAATAAAAATCAAGATGGCAAGAATGCATTTATATCCTAAATAACTGCTGCGAAGCGATTAAATAAAGGACATTTTATTTGTGCTCAATCAATTGCAAAAATCCATAATATATTCCATATTACACTAATCTTTCAGATTACTTACAAAATTTTATAATTGTTGTGCTACAATTTTGTTTGGTAACATTGTGAATACTTATTCTGCTTTATTATAGACACAAATAAATACAAACCCGAGATAGACATTATTAAATTAGAAACTACATTATCTACTACTTCTAGAAAATTCCCAGTTTTTTAACCTATATTTTAGTATATAAAGGATGCCTATTAAGTTGTCACTAAACAAATTTAAAAAGTCGCTAATAATAAATGAATAGATTTGATTATGTCCTTTGGAATAATTTTAAAAGTCAATAAATACAAATATCTCTTATATCCGTAACTAAATGCAATAATTTGTACATGTACCAAATCAACTATAGGAATTTATATAAAAAATAATTCTAAGGGCATCATCTAAATTGATACATTCAATTATTATTAGAGACTATTTAAATTATTTCCATAACCGGTTAAATATATTCCTATGCAAGCTCAGTGAGCAGCAGAAAACGTTTACAAATATTACAAATATTACTGATTAATATTTACTAAATTATAATAATACAAAAATTGTTTGGAATCCTTAGAGAAACACTGTATATCAATATGAGCCTAATCGGACAGAAAGTGTTAGGAGTATGACCCAAGCATGTCAATCTTTGGTGACCCCCACAAGTCAAACGGTACGGTCAATTTCATTTTGACCCGAACAAAAGTTGTTTGGAATCTATATAGGAATACTGTATATCAATATGAGCCTAATCGGACAGAAAGTGTTAGGGGTATGACCCAAGCAAGTCAATCTTTGGTGACCCCCAGAAATCAAACGGTACGGTCAATTTCATTTTGATTCGAACAAAAGTTGTTTGGAATATGAGCCTTATCGTACAGAAATTTAACACTGTATATCAATATGAGCCTAATCGGACAGAAAGTGTTAGGGGTATGACCCAAGCAGGTCAATCTTTGGTGACCCCCAGAAGTCAAACGGTACGGTCAATTTCATTTTGATTCGAACAAAAGTTGTTTGGAATATGAGCCTTATCGTACAGAAATTGATGGGGTCTCTACTGCCAAAACGGGAATCTTTGGTGACCTCTCCTGGTCAAACGGCACGGTCAATTTTTTTGTGACCCTACTCAAAGTTGTTTGTACCGCTAAGATCTACTTCAGATTTGAATTTGGTAATTATCCCACAGAAGTTAAGTGTTTGCCGCAGCCATTGTCTGCCCCGTCCTTTACAACTTATTAGCCGATTCCGAGAATATAATACGTCCATGACTCGATGCTGGGAATATATCTTTTAGTCCTTATGTCGCAATTTCTGCAATATTCAAGAGGATGGCATTTGGACTTAGTTTGGACTAAGTTTAGCCATGGCTGTCTCTTTATTAGTAAATCTTGTGATCGAGAATCTACCCTTTAACTGGTCCTGGCAAAACGCACAAAGAGAGGAGAGTACTAAGTCAACATAATGTAAAGTATTTATAGATTATACAGTTTGTTTTGAACGGAGAAGAAACGGAGTCAGACCTAACCCGAGGAGAGTACTCTTACAAAGTTAGGATGTTTTCCATGTAAAGCTGGCGTTCGAAGCCATTCTTGTGGTACCTAAAGAAACGAATTAGTAACAATTGTGTCCCCACAATACTAATAAGCAATAGCCAATGCATGAATGAAGGCTAAGTGCGTGTGCTGTGGCAATACTTCGGACAGAGTAGATACATTTGATTAGGGATTAGACGCTATTATCCTGAAAACGAACAAAAATGAAGAACGAAAGTGAAAACGAAAGTCGGAATCCCCCCAACTATTTGGAAAAATTGCAAAGGATAAATGGGGAAGACATAGGGTTTTGGGTCATTCACCCTCCTCAAGGATGACAACCTCTGAGGGAGGAATTTCTAGAGAACAGAGAAGGACTATTTTCCGGGACAACATTGCCGTACGATCATCAATATGTGATGAAATGGAACTTCTTATGGCATTACTAGACTACAAAATAGAATCACTGATTCAGAGAAAAATTATTTTGTATTTCACTATTCATCAAAAAAAAATTCTTTTCGCCAAGAGCTTAGCGACTACCTCAAAGCTAGATGCACCAATATAGGTCATTTTGGTCCCAAATTTGTCTTTTCCTATAGTCATTTATAAACTATTTAATACAATCAACAAAAATAATTTGGATATTATTACTAAAAATACCTAATTAAAATCTTTTTACATCCTGACTAGTTTCTTTTAAATTAACAACGAGATTCTTTATAATTCACCACCCAAAAGAGCTTGAAATTGGGCAGTAGATGCACCTAGGTTTTGGATTTTTAACCAAATCCTAACCTAAGGGAACCTAATCTTATGGTGCATCTGTGATGTCAGAAATGACCATCCAACTATCTTTAGCCCACCCAAGGGGGTATTAAAACGGGCCCATGAATCTACCCTAGTTGCTAATTATTGAGATCAGTTGATTCATTTTTTAATGACTTTTTTATTTTTTCCTATAGGAAAAAATCCAAAAACTTTAATCCTCGTCTGGTTTATTCATGCCTGTTCGGGTAATGATAATTTAAATTCTCTTCACCCGTAATTGATAATCCTTCCATTTGTACCACTCTTACAACACTGATTCCAATGACAAAAATTCACAAAAAATATCTAAAATATACACCAGTCGTGGATTTTATTTGGAAGAAATAAAAAACACGTTCGCATACACTACGTCTATTCCCTTAATTTTCTCAATCGAGGTAGATTTAAAAGCTGGATCTTGGACATCAATATGTCATATAGAATTTCTTCACAATTTCTTTGAGGCTTTAGAACAGGACATTGGCATACACTTTAATTTGCACTCTAAACCATTAACCAAGAGGCTAAAACGTAGTATGGAGAGTTTTTTGCAGATTGTTGTGGTTTTGCTTCCACTTGAATGTTGGATGACGCTAAAATCATGGTCAAAACAAACTCGGATTTTCTGAGTATTGTAAACAAAGACTTACAATACCAGAGTTGATAGCATTTTTTCTATCCTCGCTAATATTTCCAGTGGTAATATACCCTACTTTCAAAGATAATCTCAAACCAACGAATGTTACATTAAAAATGTAATGGGCATACTTCATAGTTTCATCATCCTCAAAAATAAATATTGCAAAGTCTTTCAGTGCTAGCAAGTCCTTCCCTACTAATATTATTTCTGACGAGCTACTATTAGAGGAACTGGAGAGTTTGGCAAATAGGCTTCTTCCCAACGACATGAAAATATCCGTGCCTTTAGAAAAATTGTCATTTTTCAAAACTGCCCCAATTTCAGAGTGCGCTTTCTCTGAAAATAAAATCTTAGTCAAAATGTCTGTCCTAATAACTCCACTCCATTATAAAATCAAACAAGTACATACTGTGCCCTTTCAAATGGGCAACAGATCCTGTACATTCGGACACGGCAAATTTTTCATTGCTACACCTACANAAAATCAAACAAGTACATACTGTGCCCTTTCAAATGGGCAACAGATCCTGTACATTCGGACACGGCAAATTTTTCATTGCTACACCTACACATATAGATACGCTGCAAGAGATTGATTTTGCTAGGGCATTGACTATACCAGAGGGTCTAGGCCTATCAGATTTTTCTCCAAGTCTGGGATTGATGAAAATTCCCACTTGGTCCTTTTCGAACGACATCACCCTACAATGTCTTGAACTGATTTCAAACAATTCAAAATATTTTATCGATATTGCTCAAAAATGCAAATTCAATTGCATTAACCACGTGGAGCCTAGGATCGAATATCTGTTTGACAATTATTTTGTAATTATTGGCTACCCCAATTTTGATATTATATGCCTAAACAACAATATTACATCATATCACTTTAATAATACTTTGGGAAGCATCCTCATTAATTTAGCGTGCGGCTGTAAATTAAATCTTGGCCCAAATATTACCATTGCACCCAAATACCCGTGTAGCCCAATCGAGGACTTGCCAATCAGGCATATTTTACTAAACTCTTGGGTACACGGTAAATATGCCTTTGTCCATCACGACGAAATTAAAATTAATAATTTAGACGCAGCCATGAACGCTACATTTTTGCAAATCTCTGAAAGTCAAAACAAACATTTACAAGACTTGTCAGATTTTGACATGGAGGCTTTCCAAAAATTGTCCAAACATTTTCTCGAGCATGAGGAACCCAAAAATAATGGCAATTGGCTTCCACCAATTTTCCACTTATTTTCATACCTTTGGCATTGGATAGACAGAGCTGCATATTTTTTACTTTGGGCCATTGTCATTAGCATGACAATCAAGATGGGGATTTTCCCACATTGTCTATGTATATTTCTACCATTTAGAATGGCCAGGGCATCATCATCAAATTGCCACTCTGATACAAACTATTCTGCATACTTTTTAATAGACGATTTAATTTCATTGGTAGGGGTTATAGTACTTATTCTACTACTGATTGTATTTCGGAAATTCTACAAGAAAAAACAGGCAATCTATACATCAGAACTAGAAATTCAAACAGTTACATGTAACTTGATTAGCCAACAAAATAATATTTTAACGGAATTCAGAAATATAATCGATAGATTAGATCATCGTATACATGTAGTTTCCCCACTAAATGTTATTTCACGTCCAAATATTTGAGTGGTATTTTGTCTGAGTCTTTTTGAAATCTCTTTTGCTTAACCAAAATTCCTAACCCAAATATCCTTATTCCTATCCTTCAATTAAAATTGCGACAAGAGGAAATGCCGGAGGATTGAGATTATTCATTGTGACATGAATATTTAGAAAATACCTACTACATCATCTATGTAAATCCTTTTGCATGA
>JABASI010004953.1:0-13130 GCA_019776505.1 Tomocerus nigrus | reverse complement strand
GGGACTTTTTTGTAGAAAAGTCCCTTACATTTCCTGGCAACTGTGTTGATTAGCATTGGGAACCGTACTCGGCGAATTATTTCCTTTTACCTTATAAATTGGGCTTGAAGAGCATAGCAACAGGATATTTGGGGCAAATCTGTAAAATTTTGTCCCTTATAGACCTTCAAAAATCTGTTCAGAAAATTCTCTACTCGACCCTCCTGGTTCTACAGCCTAATAACGCCTTAGTTCGCTCTCCTTGGCTATAATTATATAGATATACCATATGCCTATATATAAATCGAACTGTATTCTATCGTAGGTATGAATCATTCAGTAAGAGTAAGTTTAGTTACACATCTTCTTTGGTATCAGTCAGAAGGTCTTAGCACAAAAAGAAAACATTTGGCTCATTTATAAAACACTAATCCTGAAACCAAAGAAAACACGCACGTTAAGGCTGTCTGGACTACTACCCTAAAATCTGTTAGATGGTGCTGGACGATAATACTAAAACCTGATTGAAACTGGAAACAGATGCACTCTCCGCTCAGAAATAGCTAAGACTGATTTTCGACTAGTTTGTATTGATTTGGATAGTCTTCTCTAATAGCAACAGTCTCAATTAATTATGAACGTACTATACATGTTTTAATTTAGGAATAATTAATTAATTAATAATTTAATTTTAATACAGAATTTTTGATTTTTCACTCCATGCACCATGACGTGCTAACCCTGAATAGAATCCTACATTCTGAACATTTAAAAAAAATCCATTGTCTAAGTTACAGAAACGCGGAACCCAACAAACCCTCGGTAATAATGTGAAGACTCTAAATCAGGAAGCCCTTGAATATTTTTTGAAATGTACCCGAAAAAATAATATGGCTTCTAACCGATTCAGCCTTAAAATTAGTTGAAGCGTGGCATTGATTATCATTTACCATGCATGAAGTTGAAACTCGCTCGGCTCACCTTCTCCTTTGATTTCAAGCTCGATTTTTGTTTCGCATTGTCCCAACTTGTTGACTCCAACGCAAGAGTAGACTCCGTCATCAAGTTCTTTAATCAATTCGTCAAACTGCACCTCACACAGTCCATTGTTGAAGGTGATGATGTAGTCAGGACTTGTGTCAATGCAGGCGCCATTCTTACACCACTGCACTGTAGGGAGCGGATTGCCCTCTATTCTCAGTTGAAGCGTGTGTGGATTTCCGTGGACGCCAGATGACTTCGTTGGATGCTGTAAAAACTTTGGTGGCTGAAGAAGTGTTGTTGTTGGCTCTGAAAAATAACGACCCAATATTATGGGAGACACATTGTACACAAAATTATATACCTAGGTGGGTGCCAACTCAACCAAAACAATTCTACATGACCTACTCTATTTGTAAATAGAAAATAGAAAATTATTGTGAACAGATCTACACATCATAAGCAAGTTTCTTAAAACTAGGTAAAAATTGACATTAAAAATCTTCTTGTAGTAAAAGAGATTTAATCCTTAGCACAACCTATACAATGTTTTGTATTAATATGTTATTTTTTATGTGGGCAGTTTCACTTCCTTAAAAAAGGAATGAAATATTCGCATTAGACTGTATTAAAAAATACAGTATGTTTTTTTAATAAGCAGTCTACTTAGTAATACAGTAAACTGAACACATCTTTAATAAATATGAGCCTAATATGGGTACAAGAAACCTTTGTATAATTTACTAATTTTTATCAGCTAATAAAATACAATCATTTTGTATTAATTAAAATATGCTACCTTAATTCCTCTACATATTTTGGTTAAGAAAATATTTGTTTTCTTTGAAAATTAGATCTGCAAACTAATCGGGTAATTGCAAACGAAAAATAAGAACAATGCTACTCTCCAATTGTAAATAATATCTTTAAACTAATAAAAAATTAAATCATCGGTTTAGCATAACGAGTAAACGGATTAAACTAGGGTCGATATCGAAAAAATACTACAGCAAGCGAGAAAGGATGTTGAGTATAAAGCCAGAGTTGCTGTTTACATAAATTGAAATAATTGAACAAAAGTATTATAGTTAAAAATCTACATAATACTAAGGGTCGAGTAACCTACGCAAATTAATAATTATGGAGCTAATAAAAACATGCATACCTACTAACCAACCTAAATAAGTATTTACTATTTAGAACGCATTATATGAATAAATTATTATAAAGTTTAGTTTCAAACCTCGGACAGTTAATTTCCCACTGGTTTCGACGACCACTGAATCATCTTCACCTCCAATAGCTCGGCAAGTAAATATAGCAGAGTCTTCATGGAAAACTTCGTCGATGGTTAATTTTGCTAGAGAATCCTCCAGGAATTCCGTTTTGTAGTCAGGATTATTGCTGATTTCCAATCCATCTTTTAGCCACTGAAGTTTTTTAATTTGCCCAGTAGTCCTGCAAGTCAAACAAGAACAATAATGTTTTGATTCTCAAAAACAGGCTTTAATAGAGAGGATTTTTAACTTTTGACTCAAGACAAATTTTTAGCAATACGAGCAGCCGTAGTAATAACAATCAGAGCATTTTTAAACAATGAAATTGAAACTTGGAGTATTGTAATATTATTGGCATATTGGAAATTCCAATCTGACGCAGAATTTTGTAAGAAATCGAAGGAAACCTTGTTAATGCTCCAAGTTTACTGATTCTAATGGTACCAGAAAAAAACTCTTACTACCTACTTACAAACACAGAATTATTAGTGCATAATTTTTTCAAAAGCTATGCATTAGCTATGTATACGTACTACAAATTGGCTATGTATTAGTTATGTAAAAATATGTAAAAGTTGTGCGAAAAATATGTAAAAGTCGTGTGCTACATACAAAAGTATAAATAACAGGCTGAACTAACTGTATAATTACGCAAAAATCTTTTTCTGACAGATTCAATTATAGTAGTCATGTAAGACTATGTAAAAGTTATGTACACAAAAGTAGTTGCACAGAAAACTTGACAGGTTTGCTTTTAACTTTTAAACCAGTGTAAAATGAACATTGAAAGTAATTTCATTGACTTTTTAACAAAATTCTGTGTCAGATAAGTAATTATGGCATTTCTTCATAGACCAGTTTGTTAATGCCGAGTAGTAATAAAAGTGAAAATTTCATTGTGTTTTAAAGGTGATCCGTATAGTTCCCTCATAATATTACTATATTTATTCACACCTGCATTCCAAAACGACGCGATCTCCTTCGTTTACGACTAGATCCTTAAGTGGCTGTATAAAGCTAGGTGCCAAGTATTCTTCGGTAACAGGAGGCACTGCACTGCTCACACGGAAGCTCTCTGTCTCCATGGAGGTCTCTGTGGCAGTGGCCGTGGTGGTAACGAGCAGAGAGTCCGTTTGCGTTTCGGCCGACGTGTTTCTCTCTTCCATGGTCTGAGTGATTGTGTCTCTATCTAGCTTGTCCGCCACCTTCTTCTCCTCCTCCAGCTCGATCTGCGTTTCTTTCTCCAGTTTGTGCACAGGCGGCAGAGGGGAGCCGGTGGGTGGCATTGGGGACTGCACTCTCAGAGCGGCCGAGGTAGAGAGCGTGGACGTCTCGGTGATGTGAGTCACGCTAGAACTCAGCTCCAGTTGGCTCTCTTTGTGGACGGGGAGAGGAGAGGCTGCTGGAGTGGAGAACTGCGAAGTCTGCGTCTCTGTTGATTTGCTTCTTCGCTTGAAACTGTTCAGCAGGTCGTTCAGACTCGTTTCTACGTGATGAATCTCTTTCGTCATGCTATTGTTCTCTCTCTTCAGCGGCTCATGCTGCGTATTTCCAAGATATGACTCCATGGCACCTAAATCACACAAAATTAATCGTTTTATTAAATTCTCCACAAATCCATAGATGGGCAAAATACATGTATTTTAAATAGTGTAGCTTCAAAACTTTTGTATTTTGCATTTTTTCACAAAATGAAATATTTTATCAAGTTTTGCACATATTCATAGATGGGTAAAATACACGTAGTTTCAACAGTAGTTTAAATACATTAATATTTTGCGTTTTTTTACAAAAGTAATTCTTTTATGAAATTCTGCACATATCATTAGATCGGCAAATTACATGTATTTTAAATACTGTAATTTAAATACATTTTGTATTTTTAAGCTGCTGAAAAAAAGTACTTTGTATTTTAAATAACATCTGTATTTTCCAATTACAACATTTACAACATAGCACAAAACTCTTTTTCTCGTCATAAAACCACTAAAACCTGCACCTGAACCAATAAAACTTTTTTTTATTGGGCCGTATTTATTGGGCCGTATATTTGGCCATACGAGCAATTAATTGTAGTAGTTAGCTAAAGAAAAGTATACTAAAAAGTGCTTAAAATACACGTATTGTATTTTGAGCAAAGTATTTTGAAAATACTTTACTATGTATTGTGCCCATACTAATATTCATTCATTAGGTATCAATATTTTCTAATTGAAAATGTTACCGAATAAAACAGAAGATATCCTCTCAATTTCAACCAAGCGCTCTTCTTGCTCCTGCTCCTTGGCTTTTATAACTTCTAGTTGCTTGAGTAAATCTTCAATTTGCTCTTTAGTTATTGCTAGGTTATTTGATTTTTCCGTAATTGACTGCAGACTGCCGTTAATTTTTGTGTAATGTTCTTTTGACTGAAATTTAAATAAAATTCCTCATAATTTCCTGGAGTTTATGATAATTTGCTAAATCTCATTACTGTACTGGAATTTAATTTATAATAGTAATTTGGCAATCCCATTAATGCAACTGGCCAATTATGTCGTTCTGTGCCTTTTTGTATAGCGTCCGTGTATTTTGATAGGCAAAATAGCCATGAACGCGTACGTGGCGTCACATTGTGACGGCATAGTTTTCACTAACCAAGTGTGAACGACAATATTTTTGTTTTGCATTTGCATGTCGTAACAATTACTACATTTGTAAAAATATTGCTACTTATTTAGTTGGACTGACATTTGGTGGATTGACAAAGGAGAACTTATACATTTACATCTATATATATCGTACAGTTCCTTTACATATTTAATGGGCTGCTAAATCTGCAAATAGAAAATCTAAGCATAAATTATTTAAGTGAGGATTTCCCCGTTTTTAATAGCCTTTGTGTGATGTAAAAGTTTATTAAGCGAGTAGATCTACGTAAACGAGTAGATAAGATAAAGTGACACATTTATGGAAATTTCTTATGAAAACTGTGTAAAATTGTAATTCCGATTTGATAGAGATAAATTTTAAGATATGGAGAGATGCCAAACGGAGGCTGAAAAGTAGCTGTCACATCGTAATAAAAGGATGAATGTAAATTCTAAATATCTGTGTGCAGAAATAGAATTGCCACGTCGCTACAAAGTGTACAGCAACAGTTACATGTCTAAAGATAGGTACATACCACTTGAATTAATCTGAAATATTCCAAACTGAGTAAAATCAGTTCCCGTCTTTTAACTTTTTTATCCAGCAACTCATTTAATTTTCTGGAGAGATTTCGAGCTTTTTCATTGTCGGCTAAAGTGGCGTTTCCAACCAGGCGTGTTAACTTCTCTTTCAACACCTAAATAAAAATATAGTTTAAAATTAATTGAGATTTAAAGGTAAAGTAGGACAAATAAATAATAAATAAAATTGCTGAAACCAGGTTTGAGGTGGATTAAATTATGGGGCTGGTTTTAATTGGACAAAATTGGTTTTATCCACTTTCATTTTGTATATTGTCCGGATGAAATGGTATTTTACATCCTTTCATCCATAATCAATTTGTCCAATTTGTTTAATGTGGATGGATAAAATGATTTTAATTTCATCCGGACAATAAGGAACCCTGGTTCAGTCACTTCACCTCAACGGTTTTTTCAAAGCGGGCGAAATTGGCCAAATAGGCTTGGGCGTCGGTGAGACAATCGCCGTAACTGCACGGTTGCTCCAATTCATCAATCAAGTCGTTCAATTGCTTGTTAATCAAATCCAAATCGGCATCGACCATCCTCTCGCTTAATTGCTGGCTAAGTTGTTCCTGTTTATTTAGGAATTCATTCTGGAGTTTCTCTTTGGTGATTCTAGTTGTCATCGCTTTCAAAATTTTCGCTTCTTTGTCAGCAGCAGCCGGCGGCTCCTACAAGAATCATGAAACAAGGAAAAAACAGTGAGTCATCACAAAGAGTAAACTTTTGACGGTAGTAGTAGTTAGTTAAAAATTGGCAGAACACGGGGAGAAGTAGGTTTGTTGTTTGACATACTTCTCTGACAACCAAGTCGAGGAGACTATCCAAATGTTTGTTTAAACCTTCACTGATCTTCTTATTGATTTCATTGTATGCGGCGTTGAGGTGAGTCAAACTTGACTCGACCTGCTCCAAGGTCTTTGGGTGCGAAGTGAACTTTTCGTCGATTTCCTGGTTGACTAGATGAAGTTCCCTGAGGTAGCTGAGGATCTCTTTGGACACGATCACGTAGGACTCCTTCAGTCTGTTGAAATACTTGACGAGATCTTCTTCTTCCTTTGTGGGCTTGATCACTGACAAACTGGGATTCAATTGCAGTTTCGTAATATCTAGCGGGAGAGAGAATGAGAAGAAGAGAGTGCTGCTTTATTTTCACCTTTCCCCACAAACACACAAAGAGCACAGAGGCCAAAAAGACAAAGAATTATTTATAGCCACCCCACAACGTCGCCAATTAGACTTAGTCACTGAAACTCCGTTACTATTTGTGCACTAATTATAAAAAAAGTTCAACATTCAAGGTTGGGCACCGAAAAACACAATACAGTTGGCTATTACTAGTTGTTTTGGGTCCAGCCAACTCTCATTTGAGTGCATTTTCTTTGAATTGAATTGGCAGGGAATTACTAGAGTAAAGTAGGTACCTATGATACTACAGTAGCGGCTAATTATTATGCAATGTTAATTACTATGAATAATTATGTAGGTACCTTGGCGGAAATCTTTAATGAGAGGATCAAGGAAACGATCGAGGACAGAATCCAACTTGTCCTGCACTCGATCCCGAATGATATTTAGAGCTGGTCCCGAACTGGAGTTGGTAGACAAGACGGAGGAAGTGGCAGAAGAAGGAGAGAAAGCGGCGTCTTGTTCATTCAGAACGGGGAAGTAGCTCGAAGAGACGAAAACCCCGTCGTCCAAGTAGCCCAGGAGATGACGGTCCAATTTAACCTGATTTTCATCATCGGCAGTTAGCGCAGATACGACAGACACAGACAGACACCCAAGGATGCTCCACAGATATTATGTCAACCAACTACACACAACAACTAGGAACATCATTCATGCCATTCCCTCTTACTTACTTCCATGCATCTCTCTCTCTCTCTATGACTCTCTATCTCTTTCTCTCTTGTCTATGCAGCGAGCTTCTGTGTTATGACTTCCTACGCAACTCAACTTCAGTCTAGCGTTACTAGCAACAATCAACATAGCTGTATGCCAAATTCTCGTGCGGAAAAAGAAGCTGAGCACATCTTGGTTGATATTTAAAGTTTTTAAAGATGGACGAGAGGAAGGAGCCGAGTTCTCTCACACTCAATTCACAACAAGACAGAAATTGGCATAAGTTAGACGCAAATTGTGTGTACGGATGCTGTTGGCTACAATAATTCTTATTCGTGCATCCTCCACATCCACTCTCTCACTAAATACAAGACAGGACAAGAAACATGTGTTTTACGAGCTAGAAATGGGGCTGCCATATGCTTGCTCCACTTTCCCTGCAACACACTGCAACAGAGAAACAGTCGTCCCACTAAACTATACTCCAATCCTCCCATATGACATTAGAACAGAAGCAGACCGGGACCAGTTTACACTTTAACATTATGCTCCCTCTTCTTGTTCTTCTTCTGGCTCCTATCTTATAACTTTCCGTGGCATGGCACGGAAGACACCGAAATTACATTTTCATTCTCTACTACTTACTTACTATGTACAACTATTTACTTAGCACAGTCCGCAATTATAAGATGGCTAACAAATATAATCTCTGTGCAGATAACATTTGAATTACACATAGCCAGGAAAAGTGTGCAAAAAAAGAGAGAGAGAGTGGCTAATTTTAGATGATAGATATTTACTACTATTACTACGCTATTAGATACGCTATACGATAGTTACTAGATGTACATGTGTAAGTACGACGAGGTTAAGCAAATCTCAAATCAGATCAGACATATCACATCACATTAGATCACAGAAAGCGTGCATGCAGGAGAAAGAAAAGGAACCTTGTAAATCTGACAAATGCTCCGACTTCTATCGTTGACTGCCAACGCCTCCAATTTCAACTGCAACTCTTTAATAATTTCGTCAGTCTTCATCTCCATCCTGCTCGTGTTCAGATCCGGGTCGGAGCGATGAACCTATTACTCAAACACACAAAAACAAATTCGTCCTTTTGTTCCTCGCCTAATAAATCAATCAATGACATGACTACTCTTCTTCTTCCCAACACATTCCACTCATGCACAACCCGCACTACTCACCTCCTCAAGCTGCTCTTGAATATTACTGTAAGTCCCGATCACTTGGTCCAACACGTTCTCCATCCTTTCTTTTGAAGCACTTGGCTGCGACTGGTTACCCGCATTCGATAATTCCAGCAAAAGACCTTCGTACAACTCCAGGATCCTTGACCACTCGCCACCGATGAACACCCGCTGAATTATCAACTCCACAATCAGATTCGACAGATATTTCAATTGGTTGATCTTCTCTTCTGTCTCCAGCTTTTCTTCCTCGCTCAAATTCGGGTAGATTTTTTCCAGTTGCGTCAGCAGGTGGTCAAAATTCAATTTGTGAGACAGCTCCTCCAACGTCTGCTCATGACTCTGCTTGAAATTGAACACTAGAGGTGAGTCCACAGGAATTGTAATCGGTTGACGTAATGTAGAAGACTCCACGTTCAGCAGATTTTGATATGACTACAAAAAAGGAATCACAAAAAGAAACAATTCGAATATTAAAAAGTTATAAGATGAACACACGAGCCACCCTTGACAGAAAAAGATGCATTCGATGAAAATGAAAAATGTCAAATAGGAATTTACAATTGCCGGGGATCCAAAATTGTAAATGTTGAAATATTTACATTCTTTTTTACATAGAAGACTATAAAATATACAATCAATAATTTACACCTATAGCCATAAACAAAATATTTATGTATAAATAGAAAATGTGAACTTTACCTGATTTACATATTCCAGGAAATTATTGTACTCGTCTAATACTTGAAGATGATCTATTTCATCAATTAAGTCTGTTTTCCGTCTCACGAGATTGTCATGAACGGCACGAACACCCTGTTGTCGCCACATTATTTCAAATTACACATATAAAAAACCTACTCCTGGTTAATACTTATTAAAGTAAAACGTATGAAGGGTAAAATAGCGTTAGGAGGAAGTTATTGATAGTTAAAAATCAGTTAAGACCGCTAGATATACAGCATTAATTAAAATTAGGCAATTGCCTCCAAGTTATTTTATGATACATTACAGCATGTCTTAAAAGTTGAACAATAAAAATTCAGTTTAATTACGAGATGCTGTAAAACATTTTTTGCGTGGGAAATGAAGGAAGACTGCTTCCTCATTGAAATAACTTGTCATTAACTTACATTGGTTCTGAGTGTATCCCATCCATTAGCATCGAGAACAGCTTGGCCTTTGCACAGAGCCTCTTGGGTTATAGCAGTCAACTCGGATTTCGATAGGACCATTGGATCCTTAGCAGATATATTTTCTAACTTGGCCAGAGCCTGCAATTCCATTCAATTAGTCACACTTTATGTATGTAAAACAATTTGTGGGCAATTTAAATTAGTAAATGGCTTGTCTGATGATATCACCATCCTCTTTACCTCTTCGGCTAAACGGAAAAATTCTTTGGATTCCGACAGTCCCAATTCCAATTCAATAGACTCCGTCAGCAAATCGTTAACTTCCTCCAATATCTTGTACAGGGTCACCTTCAGTGTCGATCGCTGATAGAATTTTGTCCTTTGAACTTGTTGACTGTCTTCAAGTTTCTTCGCCGTCAGAATTGATTTCTCTTGTAAACTCTGTTCAAGTTTTTTTTAATTACAAATTATAAATCACATGGCATGGAAATATATTTGAATTAATAATTGGACCTAAGATACATTTTATTTATTGTAGTGTTTGACAATTATAAGATATTACCTTCATTTCCTTAACCATTGTGTCTAGAAGGTCACGTTTACCTTGACAACTTACTACACTACGACCAAAATCGAAGTTTTTATCGAAACCCCTAAGGTGCTCCAACTTTTCATCTAATTTTTGGATTTCAATATCGTAATCAATATAGTCCAGATATTCTTCAAACTGCTCTCTCTTTACTTTTAGTTTATCTTCTAAAATCATTCGTCTATCATGTAATCTCTCCAGCCATCGGTGCACTTGCTTATTTGCTAATATAAAAAATGTTACAGATTTAAAATCAATTAGGGGACAATCAAATCTTATGAAATCAAGAAATGGTAGCTAACTACAAATTTACAGATGGTAATACTGATAGATATCGAAACTAATAAATGCATACCAATTTCAACATCACGTAAAAGAAAGAGTTCTCTCGAATCAATGCTATAGTTGAACTCGGCGATTTTGTTCAACAATTTATCACTGGAATCCAAGCAGACTGAGACAAGCTTCAAAATTTCCAATCGATCGGTTTTTAATTTCTTCAGCTTTTCACTGACTGCTACAGACGACGAAAAATCTTCGCTCGGTAGATAGCTAATTTTTGAATACTCGTTGTGCACTTGGTTAATTTTTTCAACACAAATCGCAATGTTCCTTAAAAGAGTAACAGAATTTATTATCAGCCAAGGAATGTTAATGCCACTTGTGGGATAGAAAGCTAATTAATAAACAACTTGCTTCGTACCTTCGAAAGTTTAAAACATTCATAAAGTTTATAGTACAGTTATAAGATTTCTAATTTATGATATATAACATTTACAAAATAATTTTTAAATGTTATAAATGGTAAATGTTTTATGTTGCCCCATTTATAACATTAGAATTTATGGGGATGTCAATTTTTTCTATAAACTTTATAAATGCTATTAATTTTCGCCCCGCAACTTTCTAATTACATCAAATCGATTTTGCTTGCTTTCTGGGCACGCTTATTCATTTCTTTCTCCTATATTATTTTTTATTACTAAACCTTGATGTAATAATATGTTAGTAGTAATAAGCATAACCTGGTATTGCCGTAATGCTGCAACAAAATTATAATTTCCAAAAAAATCTTTTTGGCCTAAAATCATTATTACTGTTTCCAAATTCGACTATTTGGTATTACGCCGAATTTTATTAGGATTTTAAAAAATTTCACAACAACATTATACTATCATAAACAAAGCAGATGCTACAAGTTTACAGTTTTCAGAGAAACGGCTGCAATTGTATCCCCCATAACGATATCCGAATTATTAAATAATTGAAATACATTTCTACAGTGTAATTGGACTATTCTCGAATTTCTAATTTTTATCTGACGATACTTCATAGATCTACAGACAAATAGGCAAAGCTTAGTTCAATAGAAATAGTTTTATCATTGCATACGAAAATTTGGCATGAATTAGTAAGGAAACAAGATTTTAAATTGGAACGCAAAGAGTGCAGCAGAGTTTCTATGTACCATCATGTATTATTATATAGTAGATTAGTAGGTAGCTATTTATAATGTGTAATACTAGAGTAATGATTTACTTACGTGTGCACAATCACTGCCAGGTGAATCACAGTTTTCCTTTCCTCTAGAAGCGTATTTAAATCTTTCCATGTCTGACCTAAACTGTCGGCCATTGCTGCATAAACTTCTGCCCTCGGTTTCTGGGTGGATATCAAAGTGTCAGCTTGTCGAAGAAGTTCCTCAACCGGACTCTGTTTTGACTGCAGAATTGACAGAGAAAGTCAATAGACAGGTTAATGATCTAATTCAATGATGTAAAATAAACTATACTTCATTCGAACTACAGAAAGTTAATTACCTGTAAATTTTTTATAACTTGGTTGTGGCAGGATAGAAAATCTTCCGCGTCCTTAAGGTTATCAGGTAATTTTAGTAAATTAGGACTAAGGTCGATAATTTTCAACTGCAAAGCTTGATGAGGTGTCTGTAAGCAAACAGTAATAAATAAATATTCATATTATCATCTTACATCATAGCAAACAAAATCATTTCAAAATTGAAAACGAACCAAAGCCATTGTACACATTATTAAGAACACAGCTAAAAATAAAATTAAATCATTTAATCATGACTAAGGAGAATGATTTCAGTAAAATGTACAACAAGATTCCTTTTCTTCCCTTTTTCTAGAGTTTTTACACAACGAAGTGCGAGATGTATAATTTTAATATTGTGTTCAGTGTGTACACAGGACGGCTATCACTAATCAAATCACTTAGCTACGCTGGCTACGCATATACAATATCAAAATCCTGTATTACAAGAAGATGTACTATGGATGTACTAATAATGGTTAAATGTCGTAAGTTGAAAATCTGCCCGCAAAGTTGGCACCTGGTGCAGGCAAATGGTTTTTTAAACCATGGCCTCCATAGCGCCTATTTCCCTACAGTAAATAAACTAAATTTTTATGTCAATAGTGCATAATGATTGTTCGTTTAAAAATTGAAACATGAATACTAACCAAGGATCTCACCTATTCCCAAGCATGTTCATTTCCCTTTGCTTGTGACACAATGAACTAATTCAACTTAGCGCACAAATCTCAGGAATATTACTGGTGACTTGACTTGACTATATTTCAAGTGTCATGCATTCCTATAATATTATATGCGTATATAGTTATTAACGATGAAAAACAGGCTGAACATTTCCTCGATTACTTCTATTGCCCACTTATGCCATGTAGGCAATTAAAGCAGAAAAATGACATTAAACTAACTGACATCTCAAGTTCAAAAATATGGCGACGCGAAACAAGCCGTTACATACAGATTGTTTCGGCTACTTTCTGTTCAATAACCGAAAAACGCTGATTTCGCTTCGGCAAAAATCAGAGCTTTCGTTTCACAACTCAAAGGACCAACCAGTGATT
>JABASI010004952.1:0-13131 GCA_019776505.1 Tomocerus nigrus | reverse complement strand
GAGAAATACAATTTCGTTTACCAAAGTTAGGATAATTAGCAGGGGTCGGATAGTTAGGTAAAGTAAAATAGGTTTTCTATTCCCCTTAATAAAGTGATCTTGGTATTTCATTTATAATATTATTTTGCACATTGACAATTTTTGACCGATCATTTACCAAATGATGTTATTAAATATGTACCAGCAATAAAGTAAATAAGTATATGCGCTACTCTATACTGTAGTGTTACATGAATAAAATTAATATCAAAAGAAGCAGAGCTTATGGTACAGTCATTTTCATTGACACATCTAAGTCTGTGTATCAGATGTTAGGCACAGAATTCAAGTGGCATTTGCTTCCTTCTGGCTGGAGCTGGAACTCCTCCAGCTTCTGACATGGCTTTAGTATATTATGCTGAATATTGTATCCACGGCCGCTATCATATTATAAACTGAATAGAAGTGTTTACGATTTCATGAGCTTACTAGCTTATAGCAAAGCAGCATAAAGAATACAGCTTTTCTTTGCGGTTTATCTAATCCGGCGGACGCCGGAAAATACAAGCTTTTCCAAGGAAGTTAGGAGTAAACAAAAAACAATAACATCCCACTTCTAATCCATAACAAACGTCACTGACTATCAGACTGACTATAATGTTTACTTGAGTTAATTCTTGTTCACTGTTCAGTACTATACATGAATTAAGGTTCATTATTCACTAAACCCCCAATTTATGTGTCACTCCACACATTCATTGCATTAATTGGCCAGAATTTACATCTGTGGTGGAAAATAAATCATGTGTAACAAGAGATGATAAACATGCTCATATAAATCGCAAATGTGTAACCACGAAATGCAGAGAAGTTTATTATTGAAGTATTCCACTAAATCTTTCCTTAAACAACGCAACTCTTCTGTTTACATCTGCAAACGCGTATAATCTTTATGTCAACATTACTACAAGTACAACGCGACAGTCTTATTACGCTTTCATATAACAAGTAAAATGTTTAATACTTTTTAGTTCTAGAGAGACATCAGCAGGATATGTAAAATCTGTATAGGTATACGCACGAATTGCGTAGTAGCATGAATCGCCAAGTAGTTTCATAGAAAACGAATGCAGTTGCATACGCATAAGCATAAATAATAATAGACAGCAACACATCATAACGATAGTAGGCAACTGCCACACACCAAACAGTAGTCAAATAAAAATGAGACCAATGCCAATGTCTTCCTCTCAGTTCACTAAACTTTCGTGTCAATCCCATTCAGAACGCTGAAAGAAGAAGAACAAAACGAACACAACCCTAAATAGACACTTAATTACATCCGTATCCAATAAGAATAAATATTATTACAATTCAACGGTTTTCTCCGTAAAAATCAAACATGTCTCTTAGAATCTGTTTTTGCATAATCTCCTTACTTTTTGTGATGGTCCTCTTGGCCAGCATCCACGAAAACTCCGCACAAAATGCATTCCGTTGCATTAAAAACTCACAATGTCGTCTCGGATTCCACTGCTACGATGGTGTCTGTGTCCCTATGTACAGAAGTAAAAAACTGACTTACATTTGAAACAACATCATTCACAGAATGTTGAGAGCTAAATTTGTAGAGCCTGTATTTTCATAAGGTAAGTGAAATTACAATTCAGTTAAAAATTACTCAAAAATGGTTTGCTTTACGAAATAACATTAAGGAAATGAACATAAAGCTTAAAAAATTATATCTCTAGTCATTGATATTATTGATAGCATTGCGGTTCTCTTTTTCAGATTATTTATTGATTGCCTGCCTGGGATTTCATTGCTCCTCTTCCAAATGTATTTTCACTTACAGAATTCCAAATCCCTAATATCATTGGAAAATCGAAGTGGAAAAAAAATTGTTTCATAAAGTATCATTAATTGTATATAAATATACCTACTTTACTATTAGCTACTTATAAGGTTACTGAATTAATGGTTCGTTTTTAAAAATGTATTTATAAAAACATTTAGACATTACTAGCATAGCATAGCTATAGGTTGTATTGTAACTTAATTATTCGATTCAATCATAATTCCTTTTGTACATAATTATTGTGTTCCCCTCACTGTAATTTTGTAAACTGAATTTGAAGTTTATTTTAATAAAGTTTTCGTACGTTTCATACGTTTCTTTTCTGAACTCTGAACATGGAAAGATTTGAGTGATGCAACATCATATTTGTTATTGTAAAAGGATATGTCTCTGTCAGTGACGTAGTTAGTTGATTACTTCACTACTAACCATAAGTACCAATAAGCATTTAAAAAATAACACACAACTATTGAGTACTATCTCAATCTACTTTCTACCTATACATATGTACTTACGCAATTTCATAATATTTGTAATGTAATGTAAAATGCAAAATATTCATCTACATACGCAGTTTTAAAATAAAACGTACCTATTCTAATTGCCAGCATGTAATTTTACTGTACATACATTATTTCACTGTACCTGCACCCATTGTCACTTTCGTCACCTACAATATTATGGTTATACATATTTTTGATTGTATGAGAGAGGAAATGCTATTGGGGATATCTACTAAGCGTGTTATAAATACTCGACACGAGGCGGCTTTGTATAGAGCGAGGTTGAGTTGAGGTTATCTATTTGTACAATTCCATTTAGCATGCGAATTGTGTGCATACTTATCTGTAATTATTGGTGGCATTTGTTTTTTTCATTTTTGAAGGTTAGGCTACTTACAGTGGGCAGATTTGGACAGGAAAGCCTGGAACATACAATCCGTTCGTTCTATGCCTTCTCTCTTTCTCATTCCGTTCCTTCCTATTAGGATTCTGTACTTGGTTGGTAGTGGTACAGTGGTACTCATGATGATGTTGATATGAAAGCATAATTTAAAAAAATTAGGTTAGTAGTTCAAGTTCTGAAGTATATCTTCATCCTTTTCATTATAATTTGTGGATATTTATGTGTAGAAGAATTATTGTGCACATCGTAAATTTATTGCTCGCCCACAAAATTAAAGGGTATTGATCTTGAAATGCCCTAATCATATATACTCCCTCCCAGACGCCAGACTCCAGATACTTAACATCTATAAAGCTATAATCCTGCAATCAATTATTTAGAGCTTGACATTGCCCTTAAATCCAAACTCTTCGCGACGACCAAATTGATAATACATTGGTTAACATTTTACATTGACAATTTCTAATTATAAATGCAACCAAAAGAAATAAAGTGAACTGAAGAAACTGCCATAAAGGCAACGATATTCAATTCATGAATCATTCTCATTTGCTTCTATCATTTGATTCAGCATTCTTACATTACGTCACTATCTGTAAAGAGGGTCTTTGTAAATTTCTGTCTTGATAATAAAAATCAGCACTTTTAGATATCATTATTAGAATTGCTACATCATCAGCAGGCATGCAGTCAGTACGATACTTTTTTCCGAGTATTTTGACTTGAATATCAAAGTCTTAGACGTGGGTAATGAACTTACATGATGTTAGAATCGGAATGATTTTCAACCTTTCGCCTTTCACACATAACAAAAGAGCTACAACGTTTCTGCCTTTAACAAGACCGCTGATGACTTTGATGATCTCGTATGTGTTTCTAACGACTCTAATTTAGATTGGCATGAAACGGATAGTAAACAGATTTTTAAATCCTAGCCTATAATACTAATATGATTATTTAGCAATAACAAATAAACGTTGCTTCAGCGTTCATTTTCTCATTATGACATAAGACTCAAGTATAAAAATGTGAAAGATAAGGTAAAAAAACGTTAGCCTAGGCAGTCACTTTGCATTGCACAGGGAAGGAACAACTGAGCAACACAGTACATGCATATTTTAAGCACATGCAACCAACACACATTCATTACATAACCGAAAATCCATATTCGATTAGATAAGCAGTTTCATGAGCAGCATGAGTGCTGTTTAATGCATTCTCTAAGACCACCAATTGACAAACATAATGATTCCAAAGCATAAAAGGCTTAGACATTATTGTAGCAGAAAACAATATTATCGCATTTTAATTCGGCTTTATAATTATTTGTACTTGTGCTTATGTAAGTGCTTAATGTCCGAATGTCCCTATAATATTATTTGGATGCCTAGTTGTTATTTAGAGATAGAGAAAGTAGAGATTCAGTTCATTGTACCAGTCTCAATCTCATTTGACGTGTATATTCGCAGACAACGTGACAAGCGACCACTGCCTGTGGCCTGTTTCATTTTAAAAGATGTGCAATGTCCAAATAATAAACCTACCCTATCAATTTATCTTTATTAACTTTGTTTAAATACCTGCTGCTGCTGGCCGAGAGTCGCTGTGTATAATTTGACTTGACGGATGTGACACAAATGTTGCTTTTTTAGCAAAGCAATAATTTCAATATTAACTGTCAGATACGAACTCAAGTCAATATTACTATATTACTAAATGCTGTGTTGATTTCCTTTGTTTCAACGTCATTTTTAGCGACAATAATTGTCAGAAATGGATTTTATAGAAAAGAAATCTGTAAACAATCCCAGTTATGGGGCAAACCCGATTTCAAAACTATTTTTCCTATGGATTTTTCCATTATTTCGGAAAGGTTATAAACAAAATTTAGACATTGACGATATGTACGATGTTTTACCGGAAGATAGATCTCAAGGAGTTAGTGATCGATTTGAAAAGTAAGTATAAATTGTAATACCTATATCTATAGAAATTTCATAATTTATCCAGATAATTTAATAATATCATTAAATTAACAGGATTAAAAATACCATAATATTTTGGTTTTGATTGATTTGCCTAGAATTTGGGACAATGAATTAGTGAAAGCTAAGGAAAAAGGAAGAAAACCTAAATTTCTCAATGCAGTAACGACGGCTTTATGGTTGCCATTTGTACTTTTAACGGCACTCTATTGCATTGACAATTGGGTTATCCTGTAAGGTTCACTATAAATATCAAGGAAATTTTTAAATGTGAAATGAAACTGACAATTTATCTTTTTTTATTAATAAAGCGCGGCACAGCCACTTTTTCTTCGTTATCTCATCCGGGCTTTTGAAGAAGACAGCCCAATGAGTGAGAAATGTTGGTATGCCGCAGGTGTAGTTGTAACAACATTTCTTCACTCTATCGTAATTCACCCCGGTGCATTTGCAATTTTTCATATTGGAATGCAGTGTCGAGTTGGCATTTCAACTCTCATCTACAAAAAGGTAAAAATTAAATTCTATTACAAATTAAATGAGCAAGAAGAATAAAAAATGATCTTGGTAATGAGTATGTATTTATAAAATGTTAGGCTCTACGTCTCAGTAAATCAGCTCAAGGAGAAACAACAGTTGGACAGATAGTGAACATTTTGTCCAATGATATAAATCGCTTTGATACAAATCTTAATTTTATTCCATGGATGATTTCTGGGCCTGGACTGGTTGTAATTTTTATGTACTTATTGTGGGAGGATTTTGACTATGCCACATTGGCGGGGTTCGGCTTTATAGTTCTTCTTATTCCATTTCAATGTAAGAATGTTTAGACGAAATATCCATTCATTTAATGTCTACTAGACATAAATGTTTATTAATTTTTGCATGTAAAGAAGTAATCGTGATTTGAATGCAATTGTAGATTATATTGGAAAGTATTCTGCTATCTTCCGGTTTAATATTGCTGGTAAAACGGATGAACGAGGAAAAATCATGAATGAGATTATCATTGCTATAAGAGTCATCAAAATGTATGCTTGGGAGAAACCGTTTTCTGCCGTTGTAGACTTAATCCGCAAGTAAATATTTATTCAAAGAACAATCTCGACAAATTGTCATTGACACGATTTAAAGGGAATTGTAATTTTTCAACGAAAATTTTGCAGATTGGAGGTGAAAGAAATCAAAAAGAGAGGACATCTCCGAGCTCTTCAAATGTCCATGTTTTCAGTGGCTACTAAATTGGTTCCTTATTTAGTTTTCTTATGTTATCTCCTTCTGGGGAATGATCTTTCAGCAGAAAAAGTATTTTTCGCCTTAGCCTGCTTTAATACGTTGATTCAAGTTATGATTCATTTTGTACCTGTATCCTTCGCAAATCTTGGAGAGCTATCTGTAGCAATACGACGAATTGAGGTTAGCAATTGAAAGAAACTTTTGAATGATTAATACATACAATAAACTGTTATTATATTTAATGCAACTTGTTTTTCAGACTTTTCTACTCCTGGAAGAACAAACTGTCCACAGCATTAATAATTTTAGTGATCAAAACTTTCCGGTACAAGTGGACATGAAAAATGGAATGGCCAGGTAAAGATGAATGAACTTGTGCATGTGTTAGATATAAAATTGTATTAATCCCAAATGAAACTAATACTCACTTTTCTATGACTCAAAAATGTAAGTTGGACTGGTGATAAACCTACTTTGGACAATGTAAATCTTCATATTGAAGGAAATAAACTTCTTATGGTTGTTGGCCCTGTTGGCTCTGGAAAGGTATGCTATTTCCTCGATTTAAATCATTTATGTAATTTTCAGAAAAATAATTTCTTACCCGCTAAAACTTTGTCTAGCATAATGTTAAGTTATCTCAAAATGAAATCTGTGTGAAGATAATTGTGGTATTATTCTTTTAAATAGACATCTTTCTTACACGCACTGATATCAGAACTGCCAGTTACATCGGGAAAATTGTTTGTAAACGGGAAAACTTCATATGCGTCTCAAGAGCCATGGATATTTGCAGGAAATCTTCGTCAGAACATCATGTTTGGTTTGCCATACGAAGTAGATCGATATCAAGAAATAATAAAAAAGTGTGCATTAGCAGATGATTTGAAACAGTTGCCTCACGGAGATATGACAATTGTCGGGGAGCGTGGTGTTGCTTTGAGCGGGGGACAAAAAGCTCGCGTCAATTTGGCTAGGGCTTTATACAGACGAGCTGATATTTATTTGATGGATGACCCTTTAAGTGCAGTTGATGCACGCGTCAGTCGTCATTTATTTGAGGTTTGTATCAAAAATGGACTTGAGGGAAGTCTACGAATCCTCGTAACTCATCAACTGCAATATTTAAGTCAGGCAGACCACATTTTGGTTTTTAATGAAGTAAGATTTGTTTTAAGAAGAATAATAATTATATCGGTGCTAGTATAAAATGATGTAAAGTCAAAACTTTTTCTTAATTAATGTTTCACAGGGGAAGATTTTGGCTCAAGGATCTTATCAGCAGCTAGTTGACGAAGGCATCGACTTCGTTAGTTTATTAACCAGCGAGACGGAAGATGAAACAAGCAGAAACAGAACTGGAAGCATAGTGAAACCGGAAGAGGTGAATTAAAGCATATAAAGAGTATCGTTATATAAAATTTAAATATATGGAAAAGGACATTATATTAATTAATTATGGTTTTAAAAAGGCAAAGGAAGAAAAGACAGAGGATGAGCCTGTTGGTGATACAGAGAAAATGTCAGTTGGATCTGTGACACTTGCAACTTACTGGGAATATTTTCGAGCTGGTGGAAATCTCTTAGCTACTCTGACTCTATTCACTGGCTTCATTCTGTCTCAGCTCATTAGCAGTGGAAATGACTACTGGCTTTCATTTTGGTAAATCAAAGAAAACTCATTTATTTCATTATAATATAATATTACTGCATTTTATAGTAAATAAATATAAATCCTACTATGTACTAGATAATGTAGAATTATAAACTTATTCATAAATGTAAATTACACTCTAGGACGAATGCTGAAGCGAAAAGAATGAAGAATGGTACTGATTGCGAAAGTTTTGGACCAGATGGTTGTGAAGATGGTTACTTGGGAAGAGATGTCTATTTGTATACATATAGTGGATTCGCACTTGCAGTTTTCCTCATTATTAACTCAAGATCTCTGTATTTTTTTGCTTATTGCACCAAGATAAGCATTAATATTCATAATAAAATGTTCGTCAGCCTTGTGAGAGCTCCTACAAAGTTTTTTGACGACAATCCATCAGGTACCTATGCTATGCATGTTTCATATAGATCATTATTTATACTATTATTCCCCTTAGTTTTTGTGCCCTTGAATCTTGAAACTAACAATTTAGAATTTGCATCTAACATTTTTCATTTCCTCCAAAATTAAGGTCGCATAATGAATCGGAGTACACGCGATGTAGGTGTTATGGATGAATCACTGTGAGTTCACAACTTTCTTACCTGACTTTTAAATACTTGTTTTGTTTTAACTACATTATTCATAATGTAGTAAGGGTTAATGTTTATGAATGTTGTTACAAATTATGCCATCTCCTTTTGAAAATCTATCTTCTTTTGTTACAGTCCTCCAGCGTTATACGACACTTTACACATTTTCTTGCAATCAACTGGAGTAATAGTAGTCGTCATCATATCAAACTACTACATGAGCATTCCCACAGTATTCTTATTTTTATCTTTGGGCATCATCAGAAAGTTTTTTGTGAAAACAGCCAGAGATTTAAAGAGAATCGAGTCAATTAGTAATGCCTTACAATACTAACATTATTTTTGTACAGAATATTTTCATTAACGAAAAATTATTATTGTACTTTCAGCTCGAAGTCCTCTTTTTACTCAGGTAGCGGCTACTATGCAAGGAATCACAACGATTAGAGCCTCGCAGTCCCAAAACATTTTGATCAGTCAATTTCATGGTCATCAGGTGAAATTGCGTTTTTGACTCTTTTAAATCTCATTTACTGTAACAAACTCAGTTGGATATAGTAGGATGATGATTCTTTTTAAAAGATGCAATTATATTCTTGATATTTCTTAGGACCTACATTCTTCAGCGTGGTTTTTGTTCCTATCAGCTAATAGATGGTTTGGAATCTGGCTGGAAATGATGTCTGTCATTTTCTTGGCTATCGTAACTTTCAGTTTTCTGTTAATTTCTACTTGTAAGTACAATGGTTTAAAATTTTGTATAGATGGGTACCTATATTAATAATGCATGGTGGAATATATTCCAGTGAACGATACACGTACAAAATGAATCAAGATTCGAATCAACGTATTAAAGCACGAATGTATTGCATGCAAAAAATTGCATGTAATGTTAAATATTGTGTACAATGGAAAAGACAGTCTCTAGCATAGACTGGGAGATCACAGAATCCTTTTTAACTGATTAAACTGATTATGTTGTGAAACTAAATCGAAGATTGATTTTTTGTACAGCAAGTATGGGTGGCAACGTGGGTTTGGCAATTTCTTCCGTTCTGTCCCTAACAGGGTAAATTGATACACTATTATACTTTTTATTTTCATCATTGTATTAACATAATCATGATGCTAATCCGTAACAGCAGTTTATGATAATGATAAATGGAGGAAGAAAATATCACAACATTATCTAAACTCTATATAAACTCTGTAATAAAATTGCTGATATATTGAACATTGTGTTTGATAGATCATTCCAATGGGGTATGAGACAGTCTGCGGAAACGGAAAATTTTATGACCTCCGTTGAACGAGCATTGGAGTATACGAAACTGAAACCGGAGGCTCCACTGGAATCTAAAAATGGTACAAATTCATTGCATAAATATCATACCTACACTATTTATTTATTTAAACATAACGCGGAAACTATATCTGTATGATCTAAGAGTAGGTAATGAAATTATAATTTGTTGAAAAATATTTTATTGGTTTCGTAGACAAGAAACCTCCGAAGGATTGGCCAAAGGGAGGAGAAATCGAATTCAAACAAGTTTCCTTAGCCTACGAAACAAAGATGGTGTTAAAGAACTTGTCATTTTCTATTAAAGCAAAAGAAAAAATCGGCATTGTCGGAAGAACAGGAGCAGGAAAGAGTTCGATAATAGCAGCTCTGTTCCGAATGACTGAACCGCTTGGAGATATTTTCATTGATGGTGTAAAAATCAATGACATAGGGCTTCATGATCTACGGCGAAACATTTCAATTATACCCCAAGACCCTGTGCTTTTCTCTGGAACGATTCGATATAATTTAGATCCTTTTGAGCAATTCTCAGATAATGAATTGTGGAATGTCATCAAAGAAGTTGAGCTCGCAAGTGGTGTACCATCTTTGGATTTCAACGTTTCCGATGGTGGTGGCAATTTCAGTGTTGGAGAAAGACAATTAGTTTGTCTTGCTAGAGCTATTTTAAGAAACAACAAAATCATTGTAATGGATGAAGCTACAGCCAATGTTGATCCCAGGTAATTAAGTAAATTACATATTTTTCTGAAAGACAATAGCGAAGTTATTTAGTCTCAATGAAATTATCGTACAAACTGAAATGTTATTTTTCAGAACGGACTCTTTTATACAGCAAACCATAAGAACTAAATTCGCAGAATGCTCTATAATAACAATTGCCCACCGACTGCATAGTGTCATAGATTGTGATCGTATACTTGTACTGGATAATGGAAACCTTGAAGTAAGAATTAAATACTTGTCTGCAAATTAAAATTTTGTCATTTTCTGATTTGAATGGTTTTAATTATAGGAATATGATCATCCACATATATTGCTCAATAATGTCAATGGAATATTATCGTCTATGGTGAATCATACTGGAAAATCTAGTGCTGCTGCACTTCGACAAGCTGCTTCAGAGGTATGGGATTTTTTAGTAACAGCCTGTAACATGTAACACTAGCACTACAGAATGAAATTTTAAACAAACAAGAATAGACAGATTTAGTACTACGAATTTAATCAATGGGAGAGATACAAAGCAGCAGATTCTATCGATACACGACAAGATATTTCTTAGATAGGACCATTAGGACAGGAAGAGCAATAGCAATCCTATTATGTTTGGCTCATTCATTTCCAAAGATCATAGTGTCAACACCCATTGATATTTCGTAAGATGCTGGGAACATGGCATAAATTAGGCATAACAAGTTTTATTTGTCGGGATTCCAATCTGAAAATATATTGAAAATACCTTGCTCTAATAACGTCAAGTCAAATAGTATTACTTTTTTTCCTAGACGAAGGATCATGAAATTCTTTGTTGGGTTAGGGATAGTTAGTTGATACTCCCGCTCCCTATAAGGATCGGCAAATAACGGCTTTTTACAGTTTTTTGTTGCCAATAGTGGCGTGACGTCACGGCGCGAGGATATTATGGGGTATACGTGTGAATCCTGAATGCATACCATGTAAAGTACCCCATTTTATGCAGAATTTTTGAAGCAAGTGGTTGTAAGTCGATAGTTGGCGTTAAAATAATTATCAAAATTTTCAGTAAAGGTCACCAAAGGTATGGTATAAGGTGTAGAGCCCAGCAGTTGCTTATACCTATAGACTAGCTATGCAACTAATGCAAGACACTCTACTTACTCTACCTAATTCATTTATCCACGTTTAAGAGCCATTTAGACAGACGATGAACAGCTATTAATGCTATTATGTTTATTTTCTGATCCTATACCACAATTTTACAATAAAACTCTTTGTGCGAGAAATTACGTAAACTTAGGATGCAAAATTAGCACTCAAGCTTGATGACGACAGAGTATAGGAGCGTAAAATTAGGAAAGTAATTCAGTCAGAGTGTGCGTGTGAGCAATGAGCTTCAAGATTGGTCTACAGACAACCTAGCCGTGAAATAAGTAGAAACAGTTTATTTATCATATGTAATATCAAACGATTTCATAATTCCAGATTATATTAAACTGATATAAAAACAAAATACTAATTTTACACATTCATACCATTTATATATGAACTGAAAACGATAAAGTAAAAAATAAACATTGCACATTGGATTAAGCCAATAAATAGCTAACGCTTAAACAAAAGTAGTGCGTACCGGAACTAAATTACCTGCCCCTATGACACTACGTAAGGGTTTAATATACATATTATATTATGAAGAATCTATTTTTATTGCTCCTACATGCTGCAGATAATGACAAGGACTGTTCATGGAAACATCATTTCATTGACTGGGCTGATGGCTTACTCTGTAGAAACTGTTTGTTCTTCCGCTTGTTCGTATTTCGCCGAGCCCTGTTGACATTTAATCTCCTGACCCTAATTTTAAGTTTTAGTTTCACGAATTCATTCACAATATCCGTATTCAAAAAAGGATCTTGCTCAATTATTCCTTTCTGTATGTTTTCACTGAGCCCAGGTTTATTACAGAAGGTGTTGTAAAGACCGTCGAAAAGCTTCTCACATTTTACAACGTTTCTAATCATAACTTCATTAGGAACTAATAAGCCTCCTCTAGATATAGTATGGATCCAGTAATCTTTGTCTTTGGGGTTGTTACATTCCATAAGCCTAGAAGTGGGTGTGCCAAATGTTCCTTTGTTTTTACTCTTCAGCTTCCAAGCCAAAAATCCGGCGATATAAGATAATGAGTAATCCTTATTTTGATCCAAAGACTCCTCTTCAAAATTAATGGAATTCTTACTTTTGCTTACATATGAACTTTCTCCTGCCGAAAATGATTTTATGCCATTATTGTGCATTAAGGCAGAGCTAATGTAACTAATACCATCATCATATTCGGTATTGGTTCCTTTTGGAGGTCTAACTTGCGATCCTAAAACAATCATCCTAAAGCGATACCGAAAATCAGGCGGTGAGGGATTCTCGTTAGTTTTACCTAAAGCTCTAATTCTGGAGAAAAGGCTTTCTAAGCAATCCTGATTTAGACGGCTGGTTAATATGTAACTCACTTTGTGTGTAGTATTCATATATTGTAACATGCTTTTTATAGCAGTAATGGCACTAATCAATCCGATTTGACAAGGAAGGAGGGATTTCTTTTGGATTTTCCATTCATCTTTGCCATCCACTTTAACTAACTTTGGCTTTTCCAAAAATTCTCTGGGGCTCTCTGGGGAGCTTATAGAATCACACATTCTGTACGGACGGACGTACGGACGGACGTACGGACGGACGTACTATGCAGAAACAATGCATATAGGCCTGTGAGGAACCCTATTGAATACGGTCGCAATTGCTCTACGGGCTACGGAGATAACGCGCGCTCAATTATTGTTCATTTTAATAGTCAAATACGAAAATATACATAAGAAATTGCAATTGCGTTTCTAATAGATTGTTAGCGGGAT
>JABASI010004951.1:0-13132 GCA_019776505.1 Tomocerus nigrus | reverse complement strand
TGTAGTTCTTTAATATCGTTACAGCGTCAATAAATGGTTTTCCCGGTGTGCCCTCGTTAGAGGAAGAGACGGAGGTCAGCCCTACATATCATAACTGTACATAGCTATAAAAACCAAGCTTTTGTGTAAAATCTCCATATTTTTATATTTTTCGGGAAATAAATCCTATTTTAGCAAAATAAACTCTTAAGTATGTAACATATGTGCTATCGTCAAAGATTAACTCGCTCCCTTGCACGAAAACCGTGAGATTTAACGAGCAAAAATGTGAGAAAGCATCAGTTTCTAGTGCGGATTCGTTTTATGGTCTCATGTAAATTCTAACGTACGAGTTTTTCCCAACGATAAGGATTCCTACGACTTTATGCACAGATTTTATTTCCAACGCATGCAAATCACGTTTTGTTTGATTTAAGCTTATAGAAAAGTTATTCTGTGAGATGCGATGATTGCATTTACAGTGGCTACATGAAAATTTTATGTCTTTTATGCAGTTAAATAGATTTACTTACTTTGTGTCTGGGTCGAAGGATGAGCTGCTCCCCAAGCACTTTTGTACGCCGGATCTGAAATAGAAAAAGACATTCACTTAGTATTAAAAATACGATGAAACTTGGATTGCAAACCATTTGCGCAACCACTATCGTATTTGGTTATGGAATAGAGAATGGATGATTTTCCGTTGATAACGTTTACCTGCGAGAAGCATTGAAAAATTCGTAAAGGAGCCTGTCCTTGCAAAATATTCAGTTGAAGTTTTGATATCTAACATTGTGTCGATAAATCACCTCGTTGTATATGATATGACGTGTCGTGAGGTAGGCAATGTCAAAAGTCAGAACTGACGATGACGAATACCAAACTCTTATACAGTTCTAGAAAACACTTTTTGGATTCTTAGTTATTTCTTATAGTAAGGTGAGAGACAATTTATGGGTATCAATTATAACTACTTCACAGTAGTTACGAACATGGGTAGAATAGTCAGTGCAATAATGAAACTCATTTGGATTATTTTTCAGTTAGAAACACATTGAAAATAGATAAAATTTAAATCACTATTTAAGAATGAGAAGATGAAAGATAGCGTTCGTCACAAATCAAGTTTGTCTTACAAAGAGGATTTTCATGATGATGTTTAATGTTATAGGTACTAGGTTCTGCTCACAATGATTTGTAATATTATGAATGCTGTAAGAAGGTGAGTACATATATGTATTCTGTATATGAATGAGGATGAATGATTTGTCTTTGTCACTTCACAACGTTGACTGAGAGTGGTCTGGGTGTCGAGAAGGAAAGTGGAATGAGTGGCTTTGGAAGTATTACGTCGTGAGTTAGTGAGAGGATTAAGTTGAATAGTGGAAAGGATCGGATGGAAAGTTGAGCTGAGTTAAAGACCGGAGAAAAATCGGGGCCGCGTGAATTCGGAAACAAAGGACGGTTGACGGTGTGAAAAAGGAGAAATTGGCGGTAGCGCCGGCGTCAATAGGTGAAGTGGAATGCCAGAGTTGAAGTAAATTGGAGGATATGTGGAGCAGCGAGAGAGGAAAAGAGGATGGAGAAAAGGAAAGGAGGCAGCAGAGGGCAAAAGAAAATATAGGAAGCGACGACCAGCACCAGATTTCACACGCAACCAGAAATCACTTCTTCAGCTCAATCCGCTATGGGAAAGGTTCCTTCCCTCTCCTCAATCCACAACGGTGCTACAAATATTATAAGAGAGGAGCTAATACTCCTACTGCCAGCACACACAAAACTGCCTTTATGACACCTACACAGGGCACTGTGCAAGTCAATCTGAAACTATTGTCTTCTTTGATTCTCTCCTAATACTTGTCTCTAGCAACTAAACTAGTGCACACAGAGCCCGGAGAAATGGAAGAAGAAAGTTCATCACAGTCTCCCTAAATATTTCCACGCAGAAGGAAAGTGAGAGCTTTTAGTCACAAAGATTTCGGTGCAGCCAAGGAGAAAGTCTTGTGTGTGCTCTATAAGCTATTCCACGCTAATGGTTAAGTACGTCGCAAAGTTATGTAAAGAGAATTCAGAATTGAGAGCGAGGTGAAATCTGCCTGCAAGTCAAATGCTCTCTAGTATCTGCTATCTCTGTTCCGCAGTTTAGACACAGATACTGACATAGCACATAGATACAAGGTCCCTACCTTTTGCCTTGCGGTCTTCCTCTCTCTGCACACTACTACAACCTATGCAAACTTATTATGTGCCTAATATCTATCCTAATAAAGTACAAGCTCTAATGTAACTATGTGCTAAGGGATGTAATGTACAGTAATAAGTGTAACCCTATGTAATGCCATGTATTCATCTTATCATATGCTTTTAATAAATCTATATAGCAAAGCTAGCAAAGCGACGGGAATTCTAGGATAGCATTTAGTAGCCTCTATGTGTATGTATACATTACTAGTGTATAGAACGTGGAAGGATTGAAAGAAATATCTTGCTACCTACTATACAGAGTCGCCTCGTGTGATCTAACTCTGTTGTGTACGTGTATAATGTGTGTGAGTGTATAATATGAGTATGTATATGTAGGTAGGACTTTAGGGCTGGCAGTTGGTTGGGCAGATCGATGGGAGAACTCCAGTGAAAGAAGGGGCTGGGAGTGTCAAGAGTACCGGAAAGACCAATGGAGCCGGGGAAAGTGCTCGCCAAACCCTCCTTCCTCTGCCACCACAGATTTTCTTTCTCTCACCCGACAACCGGGTATTACAGAGCGGATGCGGCCCGGAACTGGATAACGGTGAGCCATATATCCGCTGAGGAAGGAAGCTCAAAAGGGAATCGGACGCCTGAGTCCTAGCCGAAACACGATAAGCAACACTACCAATGACCACACTCCATCACTATTCACGAAACCTGACTACAACTCTTATTCCCAACAACCAACATCTTCTCACTCACTCCCAATATGCACACTTTCTCAGCAGAGAAGAGACATCCAAAATATGTTACCACCNAAGAGACATCCAAAATATGTTACCACCGCTTTAGCATTCTCACTGCCAACTGTCAACAACGCTGTGCTGTATAGCAACTCTTTTGTGCCACTTCAATTCGGACTCTTATCTTTTTCGCTGAATTGAACTTATCGTTCCTCTTTACTTCATTACATGTCTTATACGTTAGCCCTACATGCACTCATCCACCGACTCACCTCTTTCCCTTCATTTCCGGACAGTTACAAATTAGTTGTTACCGGACTGATACTATCTTTCCATCACTAATCCAGACAAACTGCTAAAAGTGCAATCTGCTTGAGAAAAATACTTATTTTTTTGTCAAATTGAATTTTACTTAACGCTATCAATTAAATTATTGGAATCAAAAATAATAGCTTCATATTGCTTAAGGTAAGTAGGTAAGATACACAACATTGATTGAACGCAATAACATGTTAGTCGTAGGATGCCATTAAAATAAAATTTCCCTTCCCAGGATCACGGTAACGATTGCAATTTCATGTCCCACATGAAATGTAACGTGCTATGATGTGTAACAAGATAGGTGAAATTGCCCTGAAGTAGAATTCACACGCATCGCAAAAAATGAGACTGTCAAGTGCCACTTTTGTATTGGTATGAGTATGAGATGAGGATGAGACGAAAGCAATAGAAGATCGGGGCAGGAGGGTACCCACTGTCATAGAATAATATTCCCATAGGAGAATTCATATGTCAAATCAAATAACAGAATAATACTAATATAAATGGAGATGAGATGAGAACAACAATATTGCTCACTTCAACTCCACGAGTACCGTAACAAATGATGAATGATCCGAGTCAATTATGGGAACCAGTGACTCTACTATCATTTCACTGACTTTGACTGCGTGTGTGAGAGTCGTCATGTATTATTACCCTGCAAAGCAACAGTAGCTCTCTATTCAGTGTCATTAGTACACGCGTACAAGTACCATAAGTCACAGTGCTACAAATCAACTTCTCTATTTACATGTGATCACGTTTTTAAAGGATAAAATATGGAAAAAGCATTAAAGCCAGTAGCCAACAACAGTACAGGGAGTAAGTAAAATTCATTGACTACATAATAGACATTGCTAGTAGATAAGTACAAGTATAGATTCTGGGCGGTCGGTATTTTCCTGCAACATTGTCCATGTCATGTGAATCAAAATAGAGTGGAAGGCTGGATGAAATATGAGCTGAGCTCGATTTAATGCATTGTGCGTAACAGCTAAAGCTAAAGCGTAAGGTCAACCGAATTTACTCAGGCAAAGAAAAAGAGCTATTATTACCATTAGTCACCTTTCTGCATTCTGACTGCACTTGCCTATTCTATAAGGCTAATAAGTCAGCCCATGTACATAAATAATACATTTTATATACATTAACGTTATGAATATAAATTCATATAATATAAAGGTCCTATCCCTTCGAACTATAATAGAAGTCAGTTTTATAAAGAGGGGTACCGGTAGTAATGCAATGCAACGGGTGCCGCTCAAATTCTATTCTAGGGTCAACTTATGTGAGAAGGGCAGACAGGATTAATCGTATCTGTTCTGTCTGTAAGCAGGGCTTACACTTTCAACATTCTACACAGATAGCATAGAGATATCTATAATATTCTTATCTTATATAACTTGGTGAACATATTGAACCTTACAACACAGTAGCAGGGTCGTGGTAACTGGAATGGCAGGTTGAAAACACGACACAATATTGTAGAGCATTTGAGTAGAGTGAGAAGGGAGCGGTGTTAATATGGATAATCTGCTATTATGTATTTCTGGCATGAGGTCAATGATAGTCCCTGCTCCCATCAGCGGGGTTCTTAAAACACGACAGAATATTGTAGAGCATTTGAGTAGAGTGAGAAGGGAGCGGTGTTAATATGGATAATCTGCTATTATGTATTTCTGGCATGAGGTCAATGATAGTCCCTGCTCCCATCAGCGGGGTTCTTCATGGAAATGCACACGGAACTTGGTCTACACGTGAGAGTCGCGTGCCATACCGATTTCATTAGAACACTATTGTCCTTCCTAAAATATCCTCATCTCTCCTATACATTCAGCCAGCAACTTATTACTATAGAATTTATTATAGCAAGTAGTTAGCAAGTTGCAATTTCTTTATATAATTCCTTTTATGTACAGAGTATAGATATAATTTATATTTTATTATTGGTATGATGTGAGTAGATGTGAGCCGCGTTGTCGTGAATTTGACTTTGACTCCTACGAACTAGTAATTAACGACATAGTATGATATAGTGATTTTAAAACCCTTCTGTAGCATACAAATTAACACTGTGAGACGGATTTTACACTAATGGCTACAATGAATGTGCGTGTAGACATGTAAATACATTACATAAAGTAATAATAAAGCCCAATGTAACATGTTAGGTGTAAATAAGGTACGGTCTTTGTAATATACTTAAGTATTAGTATGAATGTAAGTAGAAAAGGCATTGGCGTACGCTTAAACTCTAATAATCATAATGGTAACTAGCTAGTAAATGTCATTCACAGACCAGCATGAAGTGACAAGTTAATTAAAGTGCTCTATCAAAAGTTTTGCATAAGATTGATCTGTGTGTGATTAGATTAGAGTCGATATAGCCAACATATAATTGCACTTAGTCTTAAATGAGAAGAAAAGTCAATTGAAAAACTAAGTAGTATAGTATTGAAAAACCTCAGAATAATGCTGCATTGCTGTAAGGCATATCCTTTCCTTATTACATGATAATGTAGGCACAGCTTCCTTATTATTATCGTATTTTGGTTGAGAAAACAAGTGATTATTAGCCGTTTTAAGAATTTGGCTGTTCATCGACCTGATTCACTTTAATACAGAAGTATTATTTGCTTGTCCATTATTTCGTGAGACGACGACGAAGACGTTAGTTCGTTAGTGAAATAATAAGGAATAAAGGAGTCTAGTCAGATGTTAGAAAAGAAAGATGCTAAAGTTGGGAAAGATGAGAGAAAGTAAATATATTATTAGAGCGAGAAGATGAGAAATCAGAAAAGAGAAAGACTGAACTGTCTGGTCGGATTTTCAACGGAGGAAAAATAAAGATTGAAGTTCTATCACGTTTAGTGGAAGCGGCAAAGGAATCTACTCTGCACTACATATCTTCTTTATATGTACACCCATACACATACATAAGTACGGAAAGAGATTTATAGATAGAATGAGGATATAAGTAGGCTAGTGTTCATGAGATAGATGGTGAGTGAGGGATATAGAGTCAGAGCAGACGAGACCACATCAGAAAGAGCTAAAGTCAAGTCGAAAGCCACCCATCCAAACCGGAAGTGTGTCTACGGCTACGAACTGAAGCTGGGATCGATTTTTGCCGCAGCCAACTTCACTTCTCACTCTCTTTCTCTCTTTCTCTAGCACATTATACACTTGGAGGCCTATATCTCTCTCCATTGTCAACTTGAGCCGAAATAATGAAAGTTCTAAGTAGTCATCCAACTTCTAAGGAATCACAGAGAAATCAACTGATCCACCACACCAGACTCAACCACTCACTGGCTCAGTACGTCGGCATTTCATTTCAACTCCCAAAATCTCACTTAAAATACAATGTAGCCTCGTGTACATAAATAATGCCAACTATATACACACTCCTACAATATATTCTGTAGTGCATAATTGTACATGTATCAGAGCATCAGAGAAAATTGCATTGCTCTTTATATTTTTATCTCTAGCTACTTTATAACAGTGCAGAGTCAAAAGGTTGTCTGACGACAAAATTTCTGCATCTATATGTGTATTTTTATGCTTGTATGTATTTAGATATTTATACAGTGTATACACTCATATATGTGTTGGTTTTGTAACCAGAAACATAGCACACAAAACATAAAAGATATCATAAAGCCAAGAGGCTTTTCTTCCTTTTCCTTCCTCTCCTACACAACAAGAGTCAACCTCTATGCTATAATATAAGACTTGAGAATGTTGAAGGTAAAGTTAGGGAGTAATAAGTACGCAGTGGGTAAAGTCCATGAAAAGTACAATCGCAAAAGATAAGGAATACCTTTTGGTTTCATATCTTTTAAATTTCCCTTCCTTTCAAATTGAAAACGCTATATATTTCCCTGCTATGTTTTCTTTGGGTGAAAACACCCAACTCAAGTCGACCGTGTCTATTTTGGATTCTAAAGATAGTAAATAGGGCGCTACGCATAATTTATTTCTGTTCAAAAGTCGATATCAAAGTGAAAAGGAGAAAAGTGAATATATGTAATATTAACTTGAGTAAAAACATTTTAATGCACTGTACACAGTAAAAAGGGGGTACCGTAAAAAGCAAATTCAAGTTTGATGTGAGGAGAGGCGAAAGGGATATGAATGGAGGGCGGGTGTCATTGTCACATTGACAATATGAATACAGTAAAGAAAGTAGAAAAAGTATTTGTTGTTTGTACTTCAGTTAGCGTGTTTTCTAAACAGTAAGATTGCCGAGATTATTCTGAAAAGTGTTGCCTACAGAAAATGAAAGTAAATACATGAGTGACGTTGGGAGTTAAGATAGTGAAAGAACATGGCACATGAACCAATGATGGCTATAATAGGTTGTAATGTATGAACATATATAGATGTATAAAGAGTAGCTTTATAAACCGAAATAATATCTCTTTGTTAAATGGTATATGTACATGTGTGAATATTATGTGACTGTGCTATGGTGTAATCAATGAGTAGACGGATATGCACACACTGTAGTATCGGATGTGAGCTTCCCATTTGCATCATTTGCATTTCCTCTGATAGGAAGAAATAATCATTACTCGAGATTTGTTAGTATGTCTTTTTCTGTGTAGAACAGAATTTCGGCTCAGCCCTACTATAATATAGCTAATGTAGCCAACGTAATAGCTCTGCTCTACCTAAAACAGCAATAAAGCTGAAATAATATTATAATAGCACGACGGAGTGGATAGAGCAATGATAACCAATAGCTTCATTCACAATGACTAAGCAGCAGTATTAGAAATAGTCAAACTGTTAGAAAGGAAACTCTTTACAGACCTTTTTTCAGCTACAGAATGTATAGCAATGGTTTTCTAACTAGGAGAAAACTATTTTGCATATTTTCTATTAGCAGGACGTGTCCGTCTATACAGTTTAACTCTCTAGGCGCATAACTTGCAGGGAATAGTGTGCGAGAAGTTATTTTAATTTAGTATGATGGCCAACATTAGCCCTTACGTTTGCCTCCGTCACTTTTACTAACATGAGTTTCCTCAATGAGAGCCTGAGTCAAATCAAGTCAATCCTAGCAAAAGCCCAGTCCACAGCTCAGCTTTTCATTTCCCTGATCGTATGCCACGCTCCGCTCTGCTCTACTTCCTAACTGTTATCTCTTCATTTCTATTTCACAAAAACATGCGAAGTTATTTTAACACTATTGCATATTCCTATACACGCTTAAGACCAAAGTAGTAATAACACCATTTTGTGTGCATAGCAAAATTGTAAGTTATGTATAAATAATGGAATAACATATTTTCTTTGTTTAACACTCTTTTCTAGTACCTACCACTATAATATAAACAATTTACAACAAATAAGTATTTTTCTACTAAACATATCATGTACATCGTGGGCTACTATAATTAATGCTGATTAACGTGACAAGCAAGTATCGAAGCACAATTGTCCGTACAATTACAGGGAGTAGGACAAACACGAAAATAAGTAGCAAATTGATAATGCTCAATAAAGTATATCGTAATTTGGATTTAACTATTTCTTTCGGTCATAATTTCTGTGTTCATTTAGTGCTACTTTACTTTTGAGTGTAGCAAATATATGTGTGTTGTATAAAGTTGATAAAAATCCAATTCTGGAACATTATACTATAGAGCGTTTAGGAAATGGAGAAAGTATAAGAGCTAAGAGTGACTACAGTATAGTAATGTATTTAGCCGAGCATACATATTTCGAGTGAGAACACGCAATAGTGGAGTAAACGTGTAAATTCTCTACATGGATGTAATATGTCAGAATTTCTTGGCTAAAGTAATTTAAGACGTTGGAAATGGGATGAGATTTTGTGAGTTTGTAGCAAGACACAGAGCCAGGCACACCTCAATGTCTATCTAGATGAATAATTTCCCTGTAATTAAAAGAGAAAGTGATTAAAAAATGAAATAGGTGAGCAAAAGGAAATGAACGAGGCTTGCATGGCTGTGAAACTTCCTCATTCAACTCGACTAGTTGGAAATGGCTTTCTTTGCTCTGGTACATATAAATCCTGACTTGGCATGAGCACTACAGTGAGCAGTTAGTAGTAATGTAATGTGATGCAGTCGTAGTAAGTAGAGTGGAGGCAGACTTCTGTTGGCTGGCTGATGGTGATGAGTGAAGGGAAAGGCAAAACGACGGCGGCAAACGACACACCGACAAGACTGCCTTCCTCTCAGCGTCCGTTCGGGAAGAGAAAATTTCCTGAACTACTTTCCTTTTCTACTTTCTCTCATTATGTGAGTGAGACTTGGACGAAATTACGTCAATCAAGACTCTATTCACTTCTTCAACTCAGACTCATCTTCTTCCCACAGCCTCTTGTACATTTCCACATCAAAACAGAACAGAACAGTCATCCATCCACCCTTCTCTTCCACGTCTCTATACTTTTCTCCCGGACTTTTTCTTTTCATTCCCCAGTCAATAGAGAAACTTTTACTTTAGATTTCCTCGCTTTCTATTCCATATTAGCTGAACATAAAGACACGCCTATCTGTTTTGTCTATACTACATGCTCTCTATTATATTACTACATCTAACAAGACACTAATCGGCAATAGACTACAAACTACTGTAGAAACATGTGTAGCCGATATACAGCATTCGGCCCTCTACTCCCACTAATGTCGATATGAAAAATCCATTAAATACTGCTTTACATCCCAAAACGAATGTATATAAAAATTCCAGTTTTAAAATTGGGATATATATTCGAAACATAGTTATACAAGGAGGTACATATTTATATGATAATAGTATCTTCATTAGAACTAGTGGGTATATATATTTTTATTTAGAAAACCTATCTATTATTACTATATGCGTTATAAGTAAAATGTGAGTAGACCCTTTTTGTTCTTGTTCGTAAGTCTTTCTTTGCTTTGCCTTTTCATTCTTATCCCATTAACTACTAACCGAGAGCCGAGCTTTCTCTGCACAATTGATGCGCTTTGAAACTTACAAAGCTGAATAACAATAGCGCCTACACGAAATCAACGCTAATACAGAATACAAAAGGGCAAAGAGAGATATTCTGTTGTGCACACCCTTGTACGTTAGTTGTTAGGTTGTTACCATATCCCCATTATAATGTATACTCTACTTTTATAATCATTTAGATGTATAAAGTGCATTTAGGGCTGTATACGCATTTTGTAAAGGTAGTTACTTATCAACTGTCGTAGTAAGAAGCATAGTAGTTTATAAATCCTAGAGATACGTTCTTTATATTATAAAAGACTCGCTCAACCCAAATCTAAGTTAACTCACTTTTGTTGGCGACTTTGTGGTACTAGAGAAGAGAATGAGTCGATTATTTTACACTGACTTCAGTTTACTGTATTGTATGATGAGCTTTCCTTTTAAGAGGGTTCTTCTATAATACTCCTCGCCACATTACACAAATTATGAAGCGTACACTCGTCTCCTAATATATATTACATCTAAAAAGGGTACAAGAATAAAGACAAACCGTCCCTATATCCTTAATAAGATAACTTTGTGTTTCCATTCCCATTACTTGCACAGATTCGTCTCACTAGGGTTTTCTATATAGCTGCATAGTCGAACAAACACAATGCATTTCTACTGTAACTAGTAGTAGAGTAGTGCAACATACTTGCACTGTTCAGAAAATACAGAAGACCCGATTTTTTTTCGATACTTCACTTATTTCCTGCATTCAGCAGCAGAGTCCTCAAACATATTTCTAAATAATAGCCACTTATAAGAAATGTTCTTATATTCACGACCAAACTCAACAGATTGATAATAAATAATGTCCAATTTACTACTTTCCCTTCGTTTAGATTTTTACTCGTCTGTTTCTTTCAAAATATCATTATATGGGCTGTAATGCTGCTATAGTGGGGTTTAGTTCTTCATATTATGAAAACATAATGTCTAATAGAGGAATAAAATGTGATAAGACCCAAGGAATGTACACAATGATCAGGATCAGGCTACAATTTAATGCAATATAAATGAATGAATATTAAAATCATTCTTTCAATTAATAGCCAATCAATTAATTCACCTGCATAATCTTTGAGACAAAAATAATGGAATTCTTGTTAAATAATGAACAACTGTTATGTAAATTCAAAAAAATATATAAAGATCTATCAGTGCCGTGGGGAAGAATAGTAGCACAACATTTTACTTTGATATACAGCTTACTTTTAGCCTTTAGAGGGCGTTGTGCATTTTTATTAATTGCTATGAATTATTAATTTACCTCATCACTTCTGAAATGACTAACACTAAATTACGATTACGGTATCAACCCAAATCACAACTTATGCACACATTTATACCGTTAAGTATTGGAAAAATAGATCAGCAACCCAAGACTGAGACCACACTTTGTTGCTCTTAAATATCCAATGTTTTCATTATTATTTTAGGCTCAGTAATAGGTAATAGATTGAATTCTACATACGCCAAACGTTGTTAGGTGAAGTATCCCAGAAATATTATTCGCGACGAGAGGGTATTGGATACAGTTCCCTTCACTAGCATTTTCCTTGACTTAATCTGTGTTGCCATTATGACGTAGGTACTCAGATAGCGCAGAAAGTTCCCTTTCTTCAATACATGTCTGTGTCGTATTTACTGAGTAAGTATTACACGCATACGACTAACTTTCTCTGAAACAAAGTAGCACTCCCATTTTAATTAACTCTTACGAAGCAACTAATTATAAAAATTCTGTTGAAGTTATGTACATTCTTTCTTGTCATCAAATTAATTAATACTTACTTAGAAAACTAATTAGAGCTTGTTCGCCAATGTGGAGGCGTTCTGTGATCCAGATTCAGCCTTAGCCTTAATACATTTGTGACGATAAGCATATAATACAGCTAAAGTTAATACTAAAATGACTGTCAGGTTATTTACTGCAGTGGTAGTGGAACATACTTTACACAAATTAGTTAGTGACTACCCGTATCCAACGTAGATACAATATTATTCATTGATATACAAATCAACGATGCTTAAATGGTAATTTAATACCTATACTTTATATATGAAAGCTACAATAGTAAGAAAGGAGCAATACTAAATATACTATGAATTGCAAAATGTTCTTGTATTTTCTGTATAAAATTTCCATTTGGAAAGCCATAAAATGACAAGTATACAAAATGTTTCAGTTTCGTGTACATTTATAGGACTAAATAGTTGAGAGAGAAATAGGGAAAGTTGTACTTATCTACAGGGGCACATTATAGGAAAGAGATGAAGAAATAAAATACAGATATTATAATATAGAAGAAGTCGTAATGTATTAGAAGTTTGTATTTGGGAGGAGGCGATGATTCTATGTGAATAAACTTGTAATGCTATGTATAAAAGCTAATATCCTACGGATCACATAACAAGTTACAGATGGAAAATAGAACGTAGAAGAGCATAAGAAAGAATCAGTGTAAGAGCCAAATTGACACTCCTGCATGCATAGTGCTGAACATCGGCATGGCACATGGTGGGGAACGTTGCTCATTTCTGCTCGAGCGAGCACATCATCCGCCGTTATCATAACATTGAGTGATCACATATTGTTACGTTACGCCTTTTGCTTTTATGAATTCATTCATTCACTCAATTCTCGTCTCTGGCTCCTGTCTCCTTAAAATAGCATTATAGTCAAGCAAGTGAGCTCAAAACCGTAACTGAACTGACAATGAACCAACTTTTCTTTGAATCTGTTCAACATTCAAAACTATTTTGTCGGCAATAGTAAAGTATGACACTATCCTATCACTCTCCCCAACTCTACTTCTACTTTACCCAAAAGTTGGGAGAAAATTGTGAATTTGAGTGTAATCAAAACTAAAACGGATATGTAATTCGAAACA
>JABASI010004950.1:0-13132 GCA_019776505.1 Tomocerus nigrus | reverse complement strand
TATATAGTAGGATGAGATAGAAAAACATGGCTGCACATCCAAGTGGTTCTGAAATTAAGAGTTATTGTCAAGAGGGAGATTTGTTTGTATTAAAATTTTTGTTTGGAGCGTCCCTTTTAGCATTAAAGAGTTTAGCCATCGCCATTTACGCTACTGTTTTTGCCTTTGATGTTCCATCTAATTGAATCTATTTGTATGTCTTGGTTATGTTTTGTCTCCATAGTGGGACTTGCGTTTTCTTGTTATCTCAGTGAATTTATGAGCCTGTTCCCTTGTTTTCTAGTTTAGAGCCAAATCAAGAGCACACAACAACTACAATTCTTAAGTGAAACAAACCAAATGGCAATAAGAGCGCAAAGTCCTTTATATATCTGTAATTACAAGCCAAAGGAACAGTTCACTTTTATATCTGAGACTTATTCAATGAACCATGTGTTTCCTTCGTAGACAGCTTACTTACAGCTTTACATTGTCTTCTTTTTTTGTTTTACTCGACTCCTGCAATCTGCAATGTGTCGCATATAAAGAACTCTGATACAGGAAAACGTTTTCAAAGAAATTGGGAAAAACATTCGTTTGCAATTTGTAAGTTTATACTCTTACACAGTGCACACGCGACTTTCATTAAAAGCAGTTTATCCATGAAATTCGAAATCGTATACTTTTGTTCTCTGTCGGTAGTCGCGGTTTTGTAATATTGACTTTTCAGGAAGTCTTTTCTTAGCGTAATTGGAACATTATTCCGCACGCGTCTGCATTGTGTGCAAAAGTTAATTAACGGATTAAATGACAAAACAAACATTTATTCGCTAAAAATAAACTCTTGCCTTCCTTCTTGAGTGATTTAAATGTTTTGTAGCATTCATTAATTGTGGAAAGAGTGGAAATGTTTTTAGTCTCTGCGTAGGTGGAAAGTTATTTTATAGCAGAGACGCATAATGGAAATTGCAATTTCTTTATGCGTTCTAAACTAAGCATAATTCCAATTTAAATGATATAACTGCGAGATAGTGTAGATAAAGTCTATGTTTATTTTATGCTAATTATATTGGGAGACGGAAATAGCATTATATAAACAAAAACAACGTAATTTTCAAAGGGCAGACAAACTCTGTATTGCGACTTATTAGGAAAGGACGGAAAAGTAAATATTAAAGTAGATCGTATCAATTCATATCAAATTGCAAGGTAGATTAACGATTCCTTTGTGTACGCGTGTAGGTTTTGTGGGACTACATAATACATCTTCCTGCAACTCACTGTCAAACTACTTACATAAGCGATGAAACTAATGGAATCCTAATTAAAATGAGTCACAGATTACTCACAGCTATATTTAATGCACTCATTGTGGAATTGTGATTTACTTGACAAAAAATTCCCCATTTTCCTTTAACTTTTTAGTGTAGAACTGAATTGTGGATTAGAATTCACACTTATTCAGTATTTAACCTGCCATTATGCATTTGGAAGATTGAATACTATGAATGAAAAAATTCCTGACAGGCATTGACAATTATTTGTGTACCGTATCATTAAATTTTACTTTCCCTAAATGTAAGACATGGTAAAACTAACAATTGTTAGAAATAGTCTCTAGTTGATTTTGAGTGGTAGTCTTCATGTACATGGATTATATATTATGGCTCTCTGGGATGAGATTGAGAATTTAGAATTTGAGTCAGCAATGTAAATGTAGTAGTGGTGGGGAGATAGATAGTTGAAATACTGATAGTTAGTTAATGGTGTAAATGTCTGGGAATATGTTTATTGGGGAGATAGGATACATTAGTTGGCTATCTACTATGATTGTTCTATATTCATGAAAAGACAACGCCCTTCGCTCGGGTTTTGCTATTTGGACTTTGGTTTGCATTGGATTGCATGGTTCGGTTATCTCTGTAGGTCTAGTACATGTGTAGTGATGTGTGTGTGGGTAGGACATTAGGATAGTTAGCTGTTATACTGCACTTATATATTTATGTGTTGTTCTAAATGTATTTTCCATCCTGCATACTGCATGTTTTCTTGCAGATTAAATTACTTACGTATATTGCATTTGAGGACTACACACATAAATATAGTAGCCCAGTCAGGAGTAATACACAAATTCACATCCGTTTTCCTTTGACCATTAATCCTCATCAGATCAAAGTAGAGTAAGAGCTTTAGCCTTGCTGAAAATCTCTTTAGAAAGTGGAATATTTCTCTCCAGCCTTTCTGTGCCTTGTGTTTTATGCTTGGCCATTATAATATAAATATATTACAAGTGCTGCAAATATGTATGTTATCTATAGTCGGACCTCTTTTCTATATCTGGGCCTGTTTAGGCCACTCACTTCAGGCCACCGCCACCAATCATAGTTTCCATTGAATTTGCCCTATTACTCTGTCTATTTGACGCGACCCCTATGCATTTCATCATCGAGCATGACCTGGAGGTCACCTTTCTGCCCTTACACCAATTGTGGCGGCAAAATGACAGTCAACCTCATTTGTACAAACCTATAAGCAAAAATGCACACAACTCACCCTCCCCCTTTACCCACTATGGGGGGGGGGGACAAGGGGGCAAAATGAGATTCAACCTAAGTACAAATGTCGAATTTCCGGGCAAAGCGTAGTATTCACCTAGCCCGCAACCGGGCTTAATCGCCTAGTTTATTATAAAGCACATCTGCATTTTCTTCCTTCGCCCTTTCAACAGTAATCTGGACCTGGGCTGTGTTATGTTATGTCATCCTCTTAAATACCTATGTAGACAACAGACCAGAAACTATTACTATGATGAGTCTTATTTGACAGACATTTCACAAATAATTAAGTAAGTAGGTGGATTTTATCCTTGCAATAATCTACTACATATTTAAAAGAGTTAATTCCTAACTGATTTACATACAAATGCAACATTAAATGGCATATGCTAAGGCACAAATACAAATGGGATGTTAATGGACATTAGTTTTAAATTCAATGCAATGCTAATAATGATTTAAACGCATTTTGACATTGAGTTAATGGAAGTGCGTGAAGATATATAAATGATCGCTTTATTTTGTCTTTGTTTACGCTACTTCGTTTAATTACTTTTCTTTAAAACACAAATCATTCCTTAGTAATTTGTGCACTTTGTTCTGAGGCAATGCTTTCTTGATGCAGACTTTGACTCTTGTAATTGTTGATCAGTTTGTTATTACATCGTTGCAATATAAAGAACCAATTAATTGTCATTAAGACTTTTGTCGCAATGCCAGAATATTGTAACGCTAATTATGTGTAAGGGTGTGGCAAGGGACATAAGTTGTTTTCGAGGAGTGTGTTACCTAATCATTGTTTACTATAAATGTTAATTAGACTTTCATCGCTACTTAATCTATTACATAATATGCTAAATACTTTAGATTTCTACTACATATGTAAAAGTTTTGTAATTTGATGCAGAATCTGTACATGTTTGTCAGTACGAAATACGAAAGAATGCTATGCGTTTGTTTATCGCTCTTATAAAAATCGTTCCAACAAACCAGAAATAGCTGCCAAACAATTGGTAATACCCATTCGCTGGTGGGAGTAAATGGAAAAATATTATTCTGTAAATATTAATTTATCCGAGTGTAAAAAAATACTAAAAATTACATCGTAGCAGCTCATGACTTCATGTATAGGTGTCTTATATGGCCGATAGCAACAGTAAAGTAAAACCAATTGAAGGTAACATTTTTGAAGGAGCTACGGAGCTACCCTGCATCTCAACGAATATCTTCGACACTTTTAATAGTTGAGGTTTTGTCACTGAAACTGAAGCAGTGCCGCTGCTTCGTAGTTTATTTGCATTGAATTTGGGCTGACTTTAATATCATGATAAGGTTGACAATTAAGTGTGAGACAAAAATAAAAATCTGCTATTTAGCCATCAACTGTCCCAATAAGTGATAGCCATATAAACAAGGATGTATTGATTGCTCTGATACGTAACACTAATCATTAAAACATAAACAGTGCTACAATAGCGATGACATTTAAAATTGTTATCTTAACGAGATAAAAGTATTGGTTGTGATTTTGTGACATTATCACTTGACATTTGCAGAGAGTAATAATGATGTGTAAATATAGATATGATTGCATAAATAAATACACAAAGTGATTATGTAACATATGCATGCATATCAGCATATCCTCACTGTAATAAATATTTACTATATGAATATGTATGTTTATGTATGTTTTAGGATTATTAATTACATAGATGGACTAACAGGTGTGGAAGAATAGAAGTTAATGATATGCAAATATCGATAGCATGCTGTCTAATAATAAAATAATATCAGTGCTATTATTTATAATTGATTGTTTTTGGTTTTGCAGTTGATTTTTAGCGGAGAATACACGAAGGCGATGAACAAGGATTGGCACTCGACCCATTTCTGCTGCTGGCAGTGTGACGAGTCTTTGACGGGACAGAGATACGTTTTGAGAGATGACCACCCTTATTGCATTCGCTGCTATGAATCTGTCTTTGCCAACACCTGCGATGAGTGTAACCAACTCATTGGCATCGACTCTAAAGTAAGATTTTACTTTTATCAGCACTAAATCATTAGTAGTAAGCGATCTGTAGGCTATTATTAATCAAATATTGGAAACGTCCTCATATTTTCCGCTTTCAAGGGTATTCCCTCAGATTGCAGAGACAAAAGTCGCCAGAACAGACTAACAATGTGTGCAAATGTATAAAGGAAGGAAATAAATAAGAAAATGACGGGATTTATATCTAGCTTTTAGGGATCTACGCTTCATAAGCATATCTTCACAGATTAGTCGCATTCTGATTACAAAGAAATGTAAGAAGATAGGAAAGGAAACGGAAGATTTACAATCTACGACGAAGTCTGCTGAAAAGGGTAAAGATACCGCCCAGTTGAAGTAAAGAGTGGAAGTTAGCGCACAATAGAAGAACTGATAGGGAGTTTTCTTTCTCCGTCTCTAATGTACTCACTCACTCAGTGTTGTGTAGACAGATTACAAGAGTTTATCTCTGAGGAGGAAAAGTCAAGAAGAGGAATCAGGGTTCTTTAAGGAAAAACAGAGAGAGTGGTTTATCCGCAGAGTATTTTGGCGTAATGCAGATGTAGGTATATTATAGTATTCCTCTCTCTCTCTCTCTCTCTATCTGTTTCTGTATCTACATTTACAATTTAGTGGGGTTGGAAACTTTTGCCAAAACCATTTCCAGACTTGGCTGTCTCTCTCTAGTTTTACTAACTATTGTTGCTCTGAAATGTATCTAATGTGAAATCGGCTGAGAGCAAACATGGATTTCTAAACTTGCCATTGAATAAATAACGAAGATTTTATATTTCGCACAGAAGATTATAGTGGAGGGAATTGTTTATGGGTTAGTCATATGAAATTGTGCTGGAGGGAAAGAGGGAAGTGTAGAGCATGATTTTTTGCCCTCATGGTTATGATAACTATGATTATTATTACAGTGGCCATTGGAAAAGGATGTAATAGCTGATTTTCTGAAGAGGCGCACTATGATTCTTGAATAGAGCTTATGCATTTACGACCTATCTCGTACTTACTGCACTACAGTGTCATGGCCAAACTCATATTCCCTCATATTCACGTTTTCCATTATATCCTATACAGAAAAGAGTTAAGTAGTGACTAGTGAGTAGATTTTTAGGAAAAGACGCAGAATCCCGACCATGGACAATGAGAAATCATACGAGAACTTTAACTACTCGTCAGAATGGGAGGGGAGAACCTATAGGAATACAAATTACAAAGATAAACGCAATTTCCCTTCCTCTTTCTCAAAAGGCTCTTATGATATTATATGATGTAAGTTCTAGCTAACGAAAGTTGTATTGCAGAAAAGTAATACTAAAACAAGTAAGTTCACTGCAGTAATCTCATACAATTCTCTCGTGCAATGATAATAGTGTTGGTAATGCACAAAAAATATTTTATTACAATTGCAGATGCATGTTCCTGCATATTGTATAAGATTAGAACTATATAAGATTCAACTCCTTCCCTATATGTGATGATGCGCAATTTTCTTACAACACTAAAGTAAATGGGTTGACTTTTCAAAAGACGCTTTTTTCTAAATTGCTATGTACATAGCTTATAGCAGTCAATTAACGTGGATTGGCAGATAGTTTGTTAGCACTTTTGCATTAGGAAACGTCTTGTATGTATGTAAATCTTAAACACTACAATACAAGACAGCCCAATTGTCACGAACAAGACGAGACGAGACAAGAAAACAAAGATATAGAGTTACGACCTACAATTAAAAACTAGTAAATAATATAAAAAATATATAAGATAATATTATAGATATATGATGGCAGGATTGAAATAGTAAAAGCATGTGGCTATTAATAGTTCTAGTCAAGAGTAGGACATTCGAAAAGTAAAAAAGCACTAATAGCCAATCTTCTTTATGATTTTGCAAGTAAATATGCCACTCTTGGATGAATATGGAAGAAGTTTGAGAAAGAGTGAATTTTTGAGAGGGAGAATGCGAAGTCTTATGTAATCTAAGAAAATAGCTCTGTCTGTGTTGACAAAGAGAAATGATTAAGTCGACAGAAGACTCATATAAGATTTATATGTAAAAGAGAGATAAGCCAAGTTATCTTGACTCAGAAAACAAAAGGAATAGAAAAGAGATTTGAGTTGAGTTGTGCTTGTTGGCTCGGATGGTTGGTTGTTTGTTGGCTCATGCCATGTCAGCAAAAAGAGTTAGTTGCATGTATGTAGTTGTAGTCGACAGCGATTAGAATGAAATTTTAAAAATTTAGCAAATAAGAAGCAGGAGCCAAATAGTTTTCTAGTGTTATTGTTTAACGTTAATGGAAGCTAAGGCTCTCTGTTTCTGTTTGCATTGCAAGCTAAGATTAATAAGATTACATGATTCTGCTGGCACGAGTCAAGTCAAATCGAATCAACTATGTAAAGTAATCTCATCTTACATTCTCTGACTCTCTCTGACTTAGTGGGTGAGTGAGTGAAACAGTCAACTCATCCTTCTCCCTACATATACACAACCATGAATTTCTTTTTTTACTTTTCTCTTTCTCTATTATATTATTTATTCCATATTCCCCCTTGTCCTAAAACTTTGCATAGAGGATGGAAGATGCTATATTAATTTTGATTTCACTGGAGAAGCTGTAGTATCCAATGCGTCATACCTACTGCTACTTACATTACAACAACCAGCATAATTGTGCAATGAATGTTTTTCCAAGAAAATTAGTTGGAGTTTTCTTGAATATTATTTTCCATTTGTCTGTTGTGAAGGTAGTTAGTTACCTCGAATCTAGAATAGTATCATGTACAAATAACCGACGAGTAATTTAATACTGGGAATATTGTTTTGACTTGTGCAAGTTGTGCACATTAACGAGCGGGTAACACAATCTACCTGCATACTGGAAACCGGATTTTGCATGGCTTCCTTAACAAGGTTATCTCTGAGAAAATTGAGCAAGAGAACCAGTACAAGTGTAAGTACATGTTGTATAGAAATCAAATCTCAGAGAAATGAAAGGAAAATTTCCTAGAATTCTACAATCATATATGCATATCACGCTGGAGAGTGGTCTCATTTATATTTTACATCGGGCTCTAGATAAATAGTTCTTTCGCAGAAAATTCTGTGTCAACTCAATTTACTACTAGCAGAATTTCTGAGTACATTTCTAGAAATAACTGAATTTGATCCTGAAAGATATAAAATTGAATAAATAATCAAAACAGGGGCGAGTTTTTATATTTTTATAAGAATGTCCTGTGCGCATATGTGCAGAAGTAGCACTACATATTACCCACTGCCCACATTTAGTCGCATAAATGAAATATGGATGCAATTGCAAAGAATAAATAGAAAAAAACTAGACCAGGACCAGACTGAAATCTAATTTTGCTAAATGCAGACCATATATGTGTGCATATTGGCTAAAAAGTTAAAGGAATAGACCAAAAAATGACTTTTTCCTTCTAAATGTTAAATGTAAATGCTCCGACGCAACGATTCAATGGCTAGCACTCTCTGGAGAAATGCTCAGGCTTTATAAAAAATGGGATGACATTTGTGTCTTATGGTTTTGCTGGAAAGACTTGACATTATATTAGTTGCTACTTGTTCAAGATCACTGGCTATAAAAGAACAAGGTTCTTGATAAAATCTTCTGATAACGAAAAAAAGTAGGAGGCAAATCCAATTTGCTTTATTATTTACTCATATGTAAATTTACTAGTAACAAAAATGCTGCAATTGTTTCCCACATAATACAAAATCCTACTGCCAAATCACATAGTAGCTAAATAATAATCCTATTTCAGAATATGTTATGATAATTTGCTACGGAATAGTACTGTGTCCCAAGACGTTTTAAGTAAATATTCATTTATTATTTATAAAGGTTGACTCAAACATTTAATAAACAAGAGCAATAACAAATCCTAGTAATCTTCAGATGCGATCTATTATTGTATAAATAATATGCGCATAAGGTTTTGCAATTCTAATCTTAAAAAACGATTTTGTTTGTTGTTTACAGGATTTATCATACAAAGATAAGCACTGGCATGAAACTTGCTTTTTGTGCAGTAAATGTCGTGTTTCCTTAGTGGACAAGCAATTTGGATCCAAGGTGAGAAATATTAAATTCGGATCGTACTCGACATACTTACATAGACAATGAAAACTATTACTTTCCTTTCATCTAAATGTGAATAATATTTTATTTCAGGCCGAAAAAATTTACTGCAGTGGCTGCTATGATGCCCAATTCGCTTCCCGATGTGACGGCTGCGGCGAAGTTTTCCGAGCAGGTAATTAATAATTAATTTTAGCAGTTTTTCAAAAATTACGTTTTGATATTGGAAACCCCGTTCTTCTTCATTGAAAAATCATTTGAGAAGAGCAAGAACTATCATATCACATTGCTAAAGTCTCTCATTACCCATGTACCATTCAGTAAAAACTTCTTCATTTTCCATTTTCTATCTGTATATCGATTTGATATAGAGAGAGCTGATGTTCATTTCTGAAACTTTATTTATGCTGGATGGGAATTAGCAATCAAATTATATGTGCAGTGCGTGTATTCGTGGTTATTTTATCGCGTTTTTGGTAAATTAATACGGAAATGCAATTTCTATTTGTATTTTACATCGAGATGTAAGAAATACTTACATACATGACTATAATATTGCAATTTATAATATGAAATATCATAAATATACATTATGAATGCGAGTTTCGCGTGTTGAATACAAATAGAACAGTGGAAACTGAATGTATTAGACATTAACACCCACTTAGAGAGGTTACTAGTAAAATTAATTAAATTGTACGGTAAGGTTAAGCGATTGTGTTGGAAAACAAGAAAATTAAGAGGAGAATGATATCATTTTTAAGTGAACTCACTCACTGTGTCATGTCATAAGCATAGTTTATATGCAGCTCATCAGTTATTTCCTACTACAACACTACAACCCACAACACTAAGTAAAAAATTTGCGATATATGCGTCAAATAAATCAGCAAATGTTTTCTTCAAGTACCCAACAATATTCTGCTGACTAAATCTATTGTGCTAGATGTACACAGATCAGTACCCTTACTCAAAGGACAATTGTGTTAGAGATTATGTTTCAATTTATAGCATTCTTTATGAGAATCAATTCTTGTAGTGAGTAAAAAACGGTTTAAAAAGCGAAAATGATTAAATTTGCCGAATGTGTTAAGAGGACTCTCAAATTTCTTTAGTAAATTAAATAGCGTTTCATGTTTCATAGTTTCATGTGATGAAAAGTTAGTTGTACTACAGTAAAATAATTGCAACACGTTTTTTTCATCAGAGAAACTTGTCGTATAAAAATGAAGAGTTTTAAAACACCATAAAGTAATTCAAAACAATAGAAGTTGTTTACTTATTGGCATTACATAGTAGTCTCTTAAAAGTAAGAAAAAAATTGGCTTGCATCTGGAAAAAATTAAAAGCTGGCATATTTGAAGTTCATGATGATGTAGGAAACAAAACAATCAATTTACGATTACATGGTTTGCGTGACAAACTTTAATGGAGTGCAGGAATATTATGCTTAATATTATTAGCAAGCATTGTGCATTACATAGGATGAAATGAAATATTTTCATCATCCCATTTTGAGTGTGGACACACGTGCAAAGCTGTAACGTCTGAACTATTCAATTACAAAGAAAATGCAAATGCCGTCTTTGCTTTGGGCTTGAGTATTGTGTGTTTGGGTTTGAAAAAGATTTGAAGATAGGTTGGACCAGGGCACGTTTGAATGTAAAAGATGACACTCTTTGTTTCAGTTTGGTGTGGGCGACTCTTTTCGGCTTCTCTGAAGCATTTAATGGAATAGGAATCTCTTGTTACTAATATTTTCATGTCATTGAAAAGTTAGTAAAAGATTATAGTAGGTTGTTTTCATGAAAGGCTTTGTATGTGTACTCATGTTTCTTTGTGCATCATTCATGTTCATATTCATACGGGTAGGTAGTTATCTTTTGAAGGTATGTCTCTTTTAATAAACAAAGATAAGGTGGAGTTAACTTGAGTTTTCAGAAGGCTTTCAATGAATTTCAGTTGAGAATGAAGATGCCATTGTGTGATAAGAGTAAGTTGAGGTAAGATGTGAATGAGCGTCTATGATAAAGTAGGCCGTAGGTGTCTATAAATGATTTACAGTCTATAATTTAGCAAAACAGTTTGTTTTCATCATTTTATTGATCACGACATTATGGCATTAGTGTTTGAAATAATTCTGAGCATTCTATACAGATCGACAGTCTACTATCTTCCTATATATGATCTAATAGCTCACAACAACAAAATTTACATCCATTAAAACTAACTACTGTGGTCCTGCCTACATAATATAGTAGTATATCGTAAGAAAATAATGGTAGACATAGTATACCTAGTATCTAGGATCTTATTGTATAACATCCAAAATAGGAATCATCACGGAAAATACGAATTTGGTAAATAGTGGTAATATATCTTGAAACTGTTGATACCTACACGAGTTATGGGATTATGGCTAATGTGATAGTGACCTAGTATTCGTATAATATCCACATAGTAAAATCAATTATGATTATTAACGCATGGAGAGCGATGTATAAATTACATCCATATTTTCCTTAGTATTTATTAGCATTTAATATTTGAGTATGTAACTGAGACTACATGATGTGTGTGTGTGTGAGAGTATGAAATGCAGTCCAGGATCTTGTTTCTTTCTCGCCGACACTATTATTAACAACGACAACTAATCTAATCGAATAAAGCTCCTTCTTCTTGTTCTCCTTGAGGTGTGACTAAAAATCGAAATTAAACCACCCCCTCTGCACAAAAGCTTAACTTGCAACAGACGCTGTGTTTTTATCATCTGAAACATGTGCATTACTATTGTCCAGTCCTCAGATAGCACTAAAACTCTATGTCAAGATTGCATTTTCTATATAGTATCCTTTTAAATGGATATAAATATATATAGTTAGGTAGTAATGAATCAGAATCCAGTTCAACTAAAAGCTCACCGCGACTATATGAGAAATTATATTTGCATTTCAATTTGCATTTGAATTACCAGTACTACAATTACAATTACATGGTTTCGTGAGCACGGCCATTCATTACTTTGTAATCCTCATGGTGCATTAGTAGAATGTAATAATAGTAAGTCCATCCTAATATACATTCTCTCATCATCAACCAACATATCTACTACATGTATGTTCAGGATGATGATTAAAGTTGCATTGGATTTTTAAATTACATTAGTCTGGGATATGTGATGAGATGAAAGCATTAAGTTCTAGTTAGTTGTAATGATGAGACATACAGTACATTAAGTTGTGCAGTGCATAATAGATGAATTAGCATGTACCTACGTTAGAGTAGTGAGTGAGTGAAGTGAGTCTCTATTTTTCATCATTGCATCATTCGAGCATCGAGCACTATCTGAGGGATTTGAATAATCTTTTCCTCGTGTCTCTAGTGGCGCAGTTAAAATTGACTTTCGTACTTTTATGTATTTTCTTTCCCGACAACTACTTACTACTTACTTACTTCACCATCCACTTTAGTTTTAATGACCATTTCAGACATTCATCCCCTCCTTAAAGAACTCTTATTACTTACAACTTGATGGTTAACTTGTTTAATATAGTTTAGTGGGATTCTCAGACACTCGAGTCCCTTTTTCCTTTTTTCTCTTTTACAGAGTACGCTTATTCATATTTTATTACTAGTGATGAACTAATAGGCTAAAAAATGGCATGATGGCACATGAAACATGATTTGCCAAGATGGATGGTATGTGACTATGACTTTGTTTTGTAAATCTGTACTATCCATCTGTTTTCTAGCCCTCTCTTTCTAGATATTATTTTTTGCAGAGTGAAGTTAACTAGGAAAATATTGGCTAATATCCTTTAAAATTTTTACCTGAGGCTTATTAGTTTCAGTACACGGAACAAGCTCTCTTTTGTGGCTTTGTGGAGTAACCTTAGTTGTTTAAATAGTTCTATTGCACTTCATTTCATTTAGGAAACTAGATTTAACTTGTTTTAACACAAGTTCTCCTTGAGTACAACGAAATCCTTTGGAAACCGTGCTTATGAACTATCATGTGAGTGTGAGGTGGGACTCATAAATGAATTCCCTTCTTTTAACAGCCGACGTTTGTTGGCTTGTAAATTTGTTTGTTTCTTCACGTGAAAATTAAAAGCATTTCATGAAACAAATGCGTTCTTCATTTATTATTTGCATGCAACTCCATTTTCAGACACGAGTCATTTTAAGTTACCTATTTAACTGGTTAAAGGAAATCACACAACTAAAATACGAATGTTACTTATGAAATATTATAATAATTATGTGACACAATATATATATAGTTATGTATTTTTTAAAGCTTGGGCTTATCAATTATTTACTTGGGAACTAGTGATTCATGTATACCGTTTGAATTCTCATACTCCAGGTTCTGGAAACGTTTTATCGGTTCTATAAATGTTCACGCTACAAGAACGATCAATTTATATTACTCGACTATTATTAAT
>JABASI010004949.1:0-13133 GCA_019776505.1 Tomocerus nigrus | reverse complement strand
CAGTAGAGATAGGTAGGTAGGTTCATTAGACTCTCTCTCTCTCTCTCTCTCTCTGTCTGTGTCCAATTTGCTCGTATCAACTTCCAACTAACTATGTTCTCAGTCCATCATGGCTAGTGATTTTGTAAATTAAAAAAAATTGTCATACTTATATGCAGTATTATGTTAAATATTGTATCAAATGTTGGTCTCGCGCGGCTGATGGCCATGACTTTGGACCTGCAGGGTATGGCTGCCCTTGAATGGGATGCCCTTTGACAAGAGAGCAGCAGTAGAGGAGTGACGTCGACGTCTTGGTCCCCATAAAAAGAAAAGAGTTGCGTTTTAGGCACACAGAAGAGAATTAGAATAGAAGGAAACCAGGTAGGCTTGTTGGTTGGTTGGTTAGTCTTCTTCTTCTCCGTCTATGTGTGTATGTGTGTGTGTGTGTGTGTGTGGATGAAGGTATTTGTAGGTAGGTAGGTAAGGTAGTCTAGCTAGAGCTAGAGTCCAACTACTAATAAGGTAGGTAGGTAGTGTATGAATAGGTAGTGAAGTGAAGTGAGTGAGTCTTTGAATGTCTTATATGTCTTTTGGAGTCGACTCGCATAATATTCCTCTCTATACTCATTGTAATAAAAGTATACACCAGGACCAGGTAGAGTAAAGTAGAGCCACTACTACATGCACAACTATTACTAAAGTAAAATAAAGTAGGTACACTGCTCTTTGTATACTCGTAGTATATAGTATTTAATAATGTGAGTGTATATCCTGTGTATGTGGTTCAAAAACTGAAGAGTTTAGTTAGATAGGGAATCTGGTAGTGTTGCTTGGCCGTGGTTATAGTTATTGGCTAATATTATTTAGTAGAGTTGGTTTAGTAAGAAGAAGATGTAGATAGTATGGTTGAAATCTATGTATGTATGTATGGAGAAGAGTGACAGAGCATTGCACTGGTTTTCTATTCTCAGGGACAGTTTTTCTTCATGCTCCTAGAGTTAGTGTTTTGAAAAGCCTGAGGCTTTGCTTTTGCTTTGCTTTACTCGTGCGAAGGAGATATTGTCTCCATTTACCCCAGGAATACATTATGTTGCTGACTTTATTGCTTGTGATCACGTCACATTGCATGCCAGTCGTGTGTGACATGACGCCCCTCCAATAATCGTCGTCGTCCTCGTCGTGTTTGACATGTCAATAGGATAATTCTCATCTACGCTCTTATTTTACTTACGTTGTTCGTATGTTCTAGTAGCAGAAAGAGAGCGAGAGAGAATAGAGGAGAGGGCCGCTTAATATCTATGTATTTATGTATAGCCTCTCTGTAGTAGTATTTTGTCTATCTATAGCTCGGCAGTTCACAGTTCCAGTTTACTAGTTCACTTGAACTAACATAAAGGTAAAGCCGAGTTAAAGTCAACTCCTGCACAACTCACGCAGCTACATTACATAGGCTAAACCTAATCGTAAGTATACAAAACGTACATTAGGTGGAATGAAATGGATAAAGAATAAAGCTTCTGAGTCGACGACTCACTCGCTCAACTCACATCACATCAGAAAAGAGCCAAGATACACACTAACTAGTAAACTGCAACTACCAGTGACTTTTAATATTCTATGACTTATCATTATCCGCTCTCTGTATCTGTACAATGGTGGTGGTGGTGGATCTAGATATTAGATAGATGCTATGTAGGGACACTAATCTACACGTTATTTGTTCGGAATGTATCTTTGACATTAGACTATCTTATATCTGGGATGTGATACTATTATTTTCTATGTTATCATCATCTACTCCGCTGTGCGGAATATCCGGATCCTGCTGTTAGTCACAAAACAATATTATTATGTACATATGTTTGCATCTATCCTATTTATATTAGAATTATACTAGGTAAAAGTCTTCTATATAAAGGCAGTTGGTAGTTTAGGAGCAAGATATATTATTATATATTATAATATAAGTGTGTAGGATTGAATGAGATGAGGCAGATGGTTCCCTTATCTATTTCGCGTGGAGCTGACCTGAGTTTTACACTGAAACTCACAGTGAGCAGAGAGTTACCTTTATTAGTTTTCAAGCTCCGACCTCCTCCACCTACGTTCTCTACCTTCTACCTTCAATCCTAGTCATATTATTATCAAAATTCTCTTTTGCCTTGTGTACATTTAGATTTGTGAGTGCTAATGAGTTTTTTTTCTCTCGACGTTGCCTATTCCGACTCATTCTCATGTCTAATTACTTTGTTTTTGGGTTAAATAGGAGGAGACTGGGTAGACGCAGCTCAAATAAACCTTCACTCACACTGTCATATCATACGTCTGGATGTTGTTCGGCGATTTTACTGAATTTTACGACGGATACATTTGATTGCATACATACGGGATGTACGGGCACTCCTGGCCGGCCTGAATCGTTGCTCAACCTTGTTAAATTTCAGCGAGGTGAGCAAAGTTTCAGGTGTGTCAGCGGTCGTTCGAGACTTATCATCTACCATATCAAGTCAACCTGCCAGCAACTCCAAGAACTATACTACTTTACTTACTACTTACTTCTACTACTACTACTACTCCTATGTGAAATAAAACAAATTGGAATATCTTGCACAACTCAAATGAAGTAAACTACACTTAACGACGACTCTCTCTCGATCCTTGCAACTTTAACTGAATCCACGGAGCAGTAAAGTTTGAGGAGTCGACTAACGTCTACTATTGTAGTCTGTTAATATCTAATATCCCATTTTCTTCCCCTTACAACATTTATGGAGGAGAAACATCGCCTGTGGAAAATCGAGAGCTCTCATCTGGCGCCTGATACTTGCTTTAACCTAAGATACTGACACGGGAGGTGAGCAAAGTTTCAGGTGTGTGGATTTAGCTCGGTGAACATCATTCCCATTGCCATGCCTAGAGACCTGCCTGAACAATACTTTACAATCTGTCTGCACACTCTGCGAAATACTCTACCAGTCCTGACTTCTCTGAACAGAACTTGACGGATCCAATTCAACTACAATAGAAACTTCCCTGCCCAACCCATTCACTTCAGACCCGGCCACACCAAATCCACATTACTAACATTGCTCGACTTTAGACACCGTGTGACGATCAAGACCTACTTGCAAAAAATATCTCTGAGATTTTACTGACAGATCTGAGACCAGTTTTTACCCTTTGGTAATAGGATACTATAGAAAAATTAAAATCCTTGTTAAAATATCCCATAATAATATTAATTTACTCTACCTAGGTTCATATTCGTCTTTCCGTAAGTCAAAGCTTGAATTATAATTCTTCTTCTCAGTCCACATGTTTAAAATGTAAAGAAAAATGAATGTTTGGTGAAGATATAAGTTTAATTGCTCTTATAAAGTCTCCAAAGTGGGATAGTTAAAGTCACACGGTCTACAAAGTCGTGAAATCAAGGATTTTATAGTTTTGTCTGGCTTGGTGTTTTCTTTTGGTGTGGTGGTGTTCTGACTACTACTGTTCATAGATGTTATATTATTATAGTTTGATGGGAAATAGTAGTGCTTACACAGTTATGTGCACTAAGGAAAGTCGAGACAGACATAGGGAAAAGGGAGTAGAGTATGGCAAAAGGATTTTGATTCTATAGGAGCACACGATGCCATTTGCTGTAAATCGTGCTCTCTTCGTAATTAGATTAGAATTTCCCATCTCACTGCTGGTATCCTTCTGCCGGAAAGTGAACTGGAACTCAACAGGCTTAAACTCTCGTTCGTTTCGTCGTGTCCTGGCTTGGCCTGAGTCTGATGAGCAACAAGCAGTCATACAATTATGTCATTCTGATTCAAAGCTTCTCTGCTAACTATATATCTCTTATAATAGTTATTATAGTAGTAGTCTGTTCTGTGTATACATACATACATATATAAAGTATATGTCTAACTGAAGTCAAACTTGTGTGCTGTAGCTAGGAAACTTTATGGTTGCAGAACGACTGGAGTGGGATAGAGATCATAAGTCTGGGAAAGAGGAAAAAGAGATGACATGACATAAGACAGACGTGAACATTGCATGGAATGGCAAAAGTCACACCTGAAACTTTGCTCAAGATTATGATTTAAATTTTTTAGGTGACTAGACTTGTATCTTCTTTTTCGTCAAGAAAATCCATTCCTCCCATTCAAGGATGAAGACAGACAGATTTCATGCTGACCTGACAATTGTAACTTTGGACGATTAAAGATTTTTCCTATCTTCTACATTCAACGCCCTAACTCTGTATATGTATATCTCTATGTATATCTTTTTTCTGGAAGATTGAAGAGGGACGGAAGAGGGGGACGTATAATTTCGTCATTACATAATTTTAATGTGGAGGTACTTGGAAGGAAATGAATGGGGTAGTAAAAGTTAGGTTGTATTTTTAGTCGGCTTTATGTACGTCTTATAGCCGTTGTTCAGAAAACTTTTCCCCAATGTGAGTTTACATGGATGAGTTATGTTATTAGCCCAACTGCCTAAGTTAACTTAACTTGTGTGTATGTTGGCATTGTATGTTTTCTTATATAGAGCAGTAGCAAATAACGGAGTAAATACCTAGATTATTGCAAAGTTTTTCTAAGGCTTAACTTCCTCTTTTACATTACATCTAGCCAGGCAGGCATTGAAATAGTCTGACTTTGTTTGTGTGTGTTTTTGTAGTGGGAATAGCTGCCTAGTTATGTCTAGTCTGGATATCCCTTGTGGTCCTTTAGCTTTCTATCTAACCTGTTTGAATTAAATTGCAAAAACGTTTACTGTTTATCAATAAATCATGAACCAAGGGGATAGTAACAGTATGGATGCTATTAGTAGGCAAACTAACAAAATAATGTTATGCTCTTCTACGTGTTTGCAATGGATAAAACTTTCTATGTGTTTACTTTATCAAGAAAAATTATGTGCTAAAAGTTCTGTACATTGTGCACTGTTTGAACATAATTACAGATATTTGCTAACGTACTCATTGTCATAATTTCATGTCAACTCTCAGTAATAAAACTCACATGACAATCAGCAAAATTCCCTTTTATCGTTTTGTTCCCCATTTTAATGAGTCTACTAGCTTAGTCAATAATAATATTATATTTAGATACAAATGCCATACATGCAAATATACTCACTATAAAACGACCAATAGTTCCCACCTGTCGTTTTCTCCGCCTATATATATAATTATCCCAAATTACTGCTACGCGGAATTCTCATGTTAAAACACTGTAATTAACTTTTTACAAATTAATAAAGAAACTCCACACCTGTAATCAAATCTAACTTTCAACAATTTAGTGTGCTGACAGAATTTCTCTACTTTGTGTTTGCATTTATTTCGAATATTCTTTTAGTGAAGAGTGAATGTACTACATATAAGCATATAATATAGTGTTGAAAAATAATAATGGATTTCATCTGAATGAATAGCAAATCTAATTATCTCTCTTTTAAATTGCGTTGCATTACATTACACACACTTAGCTCTCTGCCCATGGGCACTTTGAAACGGATTGATTTGTCAATTGCATAATAGATTCACTTTCATAATACGCATCAAACCAAAGCAGCAGTTGTCTTCGACGACCATCACTCTCCCCTTTCAATAGAATGCAAATAATGGTCTCGATGACAAAGTGACTCTGCAAGATATCTACTCTGTCTACCTGCCTATCTATTTATTATATCCACTCCATACTGACAAATTACTAGCAAAGCCAAAAAAAAATCCTCCATCTATTTCACAAACCAAATCATATAAATGAGCTACCACAGAAAGGAAGGAATTCAAACCATTGATTGATGCACACTTTGAAGTTCTTGATGGCTTTAATGGTGTAGAAATATGGAATGTCCCATGCAACATCCCCGGCTTTCAACTTATGTATATCCCTCCTTAAACCTTCCGCTTCATCTTGAAATGGCAATATTTCGTTTGAAGCTTTAGAAAGTATTGAAATAAAGATTTTTAAAGTAAAATTCCAATCATACACATCATTTTTGCTAAAATGTTATTATATAACCTGACGAGTTCTGCCAACGCAATTCTCTCTAATAGAAGTAAGGATAGAAAATAAATTGGGATAACGATTGTTTACGTATAGACAGAGGACACACACAATATGACATTCAATATCTCATTAGAGCATTTTACGTAAACCATTCACGCACGCGTCACACTGTTACACAACTGATGTCATTCAATAATTAGGGACAGTATCAAATTATTTTTTCACGAGTAAGCATGACCCTGGTGTAGCCAATTTATTCGTTTCTTTTTCTTATGTACCAAAGTTACGATAATAGTAAAGTCCTTTTATGCGCCATTAAAATATTTGTTTCCTATTTCATCATTAATTTTAATTGATTGTTGGAATATGCCTACCTGTTACCTCCTTTTGCCCTTTTTCTATTTTTAGAAGTGGATTTCACTACTTATCATTGTGCATGCACGTACCCAAATAAATATCGATTTCATAAAACTACAAATTGAACTGATTTTTCTTAGGTCATTATTTTTTAATGGCTTTAATTGAGTACAATATATCTATTACATTTCATTATTTCAGCGTATTTAATTGGTTGTTAAAGTTATTTTTGAGATTAGTAAGAATGAATCATCTGTGAGTTGTATTATTCCATTTTGCTCTAGTTCAAAGCATCGATTACGCAAAAGTTAATATTTCGACCTGTAAAAAATGAAACCTCATCTGATTTCTTTGAACTTTCACTTTTTGAGAAATTATTTAAGATATATGGCAATGGTAACTCTGTGTCACTGTGTATATTGAAATCAGAAAGGATACTTAGCGAATAATATTGGAGACCAGGGCAAAAGGGAAACATAAGCAAAAGCACGTCCAGATAATATCCGTGTATGATTGGAGACAACGTAGCACGTAACCAAAGCAAACCGAAGGCGTAACATTCGCATAGAATTTTATGGATTCTATATAATATAAGGATATTATATTGGGGCAGAGTAAGTAAATATAATAATAATATCAGGAGAAGATTTGAGTCCTGTATCGTTATCTTGCTCAATTCTCATTACTATGTATCACGATGTTTAGATTTTGATTGCGTGGCTAGACTTAGCCCATCCCTACATTTGAATTTAAACCTTATTGCTATACACACATATCTACAGTGGTATCCTGTATCCAGTTAAAGACTTATAAGAGGTACATGATGCATTTAGTGTCCCCGTTCTTATGATAGCTAGAGCAGTTGCAGTAGGTAGTTAGTAATAGCTCTCATAAGTATTACTCCGTATTACATTAATTCGTAATCAATTATCACTAATGGAGAATTAATCATAGAAGGAAATGCTTGTTCACAATTCATGACGTTTAGGAATTAGCATAGCATGACATAACTCGTAAAACTAAACTACAGGCTAATGCTATGCTGATGCATGCTTAGAGAAACTAAAATTAAATGAAACATGATGGAATGATGGGGGATCCACTGTTTATACTCTTGTGTAACAAACAACGTAATGTAGCAAGTTAAAATTAGTCACGACTTGACTTGACTCGACTTGTCTTCCTATTTTGTTTACGTAAAGTCGCACAAATTGGAAAATAATAAATTGGGCAGTGATGTTATGTTTGTTGGATGTGAAGTGTGCTAAGCTCAAATGCTAAGAGTCATAGAGTCAAGTCAGAAAGGAAGCAAATGAAACGTTTATGACTAGGTAAGAAGATAGAGTGGTTGGTGGGGGTGAACTATTTACTTTCCTACCTTAACTATAGTGCACAACATGCATAAGTATTAGCTATCTGCACATAAATAGTCGATGCCTACATACATTACAAATTATGTACATTGCTTGGTGGTAGTACATGAGTGGATGGAGTAATAGGTAGGGAGTCGCTAGTACACGTACATTTACATTACGATAAGTAATACACGAGTTAATACGGTAGCAAAACGATTGTATGTACAAGAATTTTAGCAGGAGTGAAGTAAAGTCGACAGAGTGCTTACTAATTTAATAGCTCACCGTGCCATACTATTGCATATTACATAAGAAATGCCATAGCGTATCATAGCACACACACTCCGCTCTAAACTCAGACCAATTCACTAATTCACTAAGCCAAATGTATACACGAGAGGATATACACTATGTAAATAACCCTACTATGTTTTATGTAAAATTGCACAGACTACTCCTACGGAAAATGAGCCTTTTGCCTAATATCTATTTAATACTTATTCCCACTAGATGCATGTGCAATAGAAAGTAATGTAACACTCTAATTTCATATGTACGTACAGAGAGAGAGAGAGAGAGAGAGAGAGAGAGAGAGAGGGGGATAAAACTATTTAAAGTTATATAGCACTTGTGGGATATTTCCTATCCGCCTATTTCAAGTTGAGTGTGACTGTCAGAGCCATGTCAACTGTCAAGTATGGTGACGAGACAGAGACAATTCCACTAGCTACTTTACAAGTCAAGTGAGAAACTTTATTTATATTAGTACTTATGGCACAGATCTGCCAGAGTGTAGAAAATCCTACGAAAAAATCATCCAACACGATTGGCAATTGGCACAAAGTAATGCTAATTTATTTTACTTGCATGATAATAAGATCTGTATTAATCATTTTTAGAATTAAGCCCGCTGCTTTGCTATTAGACAGAGATTTCTTGTCGTGTGGCTACACACACACTACTATATAATTAATAGTGGGTAATATTCATCTGAATAATCGATCGGACGTTGTAAACAGATCAGGCATGTGTATATTCAATAACCTGAATGCATCCTTGTTGGCGAGGAAAAAATGTAGCCAGAGGTAGTCTTTCTTCAACTAATTGCAAGTGCAGACATAACACAACTTGACATAAAAAGTAATATGGAAGAAAAGGATTCTAGCTCACTTCTCTATCTGATCTCTAGTAATGCATGTTTATTGTAAGAAGAATGAAGAATGTAGTCGAGATATGCGAAGTTACATAGCAGACAGATAGAAATAACAACAGAACATGCACACTAACTAACATTACATTACATCAACCAGTACAGATACCTAGACTAAGTAACACAAACTAATAACATAAACATAAGTAATACATAATGTAACGTTGAATCCTCACTCCAACACTCCAATTCCACAGCCAACCATTTCAGTTTCAACCCATCCATAGTCTTCTATGTACATATCTGCTATACCCATTCAAAACCTATACTTAAATCTTAACCAACTGAACAAGAACAGAGAACAAGTTTCCTTTGCCTGGAGACAGCGCAAGGCATATATTATATTTACATGCATACCTAACTAATACTACATCCTACTTCATCCCATATCTTCAACACACTATACAATATCAGCACATATGCTAAATTTACTACTATGTACATACTCAATTCCCCGACTTCCCCCAACCAAAGATGCACGAGCTCTCTGTCGACTCACAACAGATCAAGAAACTGCCGGCCGGGTCCCACAACAAGTTGATTTAGTCCCAATCCCAAACTACAGAGAGCTACACTTGACTCAACATTTACCGGAAAAGTTGGGAGAAAATCACTCATTTCCCCCGGTGAAAGTTTCTACACTTACTTCATATAACCCTGACGCTTACAGTTCACACACGGAGAATGCATGCAAGCATAATGGAACTTCACTTCTACGGAATAACAGAAATCGACTTGACTGCTGGAAAGAAAAATAATAACATCTAACATCAATTTCATCACATACACACATTTACATACAACTCCAACAACTCATTTTCAGTGAATGACAATATTATTTACAAATTCCTTGATTAACAAACTCCATAATATTATCCAAGGAATAATAATAAATGGTAGATTACTGAATTTTTAATTTCATGAATCACAATCTTTAGTAGATCTAAATCAGGGTAGTCTTTTCAAGATACTGGTGACAACTGACAAGTGTAGAGCATTTTGAAGAGAATTTTACTACACAGTAGTTGATTTAACAAAGTTTTTTTTAGCGTAGTTGTCATTATTCATCGTCTTCCAGCTAGAAATGTCATTCTATATATTGTGCATGCATATTAGGTGTAGGTACGAGTGTAGGAGTGTTTAGAAGTTTTCCTAGATGTGTAGAAAAGCAGTGATGTGGATGAGCGGAAGGCAAATGTGGAGGAGGACTAGAGGAAGATGTATTGCAGCTCCGTCCTGTTTGTGCACAGACATCTGGTGTATCTCCATTCAAGGTGGAGAAGATAAGATAAATGAAAGAGTTGCACGAGGACGTGGTGGTGATGGATTTGGAAAGCCGAAAGAGCTCTGTTTTAGTGAAATGGTAGAAGGAAGCGGAAATCCGAGCTATGTGCAGCGTGGAGAGTCAGGGCTACCGGATCTGACACGATCATCTGATTGAATCTGAATCGAATGTGAATTTATTTTCACTGCTTTCTCTTCCAGCTCTCTCTCTCCCTGTCTGCCACTAATATAGGTGGAACTGCTTCGCCAAAAGTTAAAGTGACTTAAGGGAGAGAATGGATTGGATGAAATTCTGATACATGAGTATGTACATGTTATAACTTACTGGTAGATAGATCCACAGAGAGAGAGAGAGAGAGAGAGTGGTTCACAATTCGCAATAAATTGGATGCTAAGACTTTTCTTAAGTTAAGAAGAAAAAGAAGACATGAAATGAAACGGAATAACTCTGGAAAGGATGAAAGTTTTCTTGAATCTTTTATCCTTGCTGGGTTTCTTCTTTTGATTCCATTGTATGGTTTTTTCCTCTGTATGACTTTAGTTTTCCATAATACAGTATCTTTATGAAAAAAGTACATATGTAGAAAAAAGAGATCTGTTCATAACAGTAGTATTCATGTTCATGTTGTATGTGTGTCTAAGAAGAAAAGTAGAAGAGTGGATAGCTAGCTATCTTTACAGACATCTTGCATTGGAATTACTTGTGAGACTATTGGTTTAGTTAGAGTTACACTTTTTCCCCTCCAGTCAGAACCTTGCACTTTCCAATAGCAAAAGGATGGAATAGACAGTGAAAATCATATTATTTAAACTAAAAGATCTAAAGGAACGTCAAGTTACGTTTTAGCATATATAGGAGACAAGCTCCAAAGTTTAATTTCAATTGAACCAAGGCAAACAAGAAGGTGAAGGAAATACCTTTGTACTGAGAAAATTCATAGGAAGGTATTAGCTTCTATTAACCTTTTCCTATTATTTAGTAAAGATATAGTTACAGTAGTGTTGGAGAAATAGTGAATAGAAGGAGAGATGCCATGCCACACCATGTCGCCATCATGCTAGAAGTAGACGCCACTTGCACGCTGCTTTATATAACTTCATGAAGGAGCAGCGTAGGAGAGGATGTGAACTGATGAATGAATTTCTCGTATTCTCCAGGAGATTCTCGTCTGTCTCGGCTAGTCCCTCAAGTCAAACTGGCTGAGAGAAAGGAAGAGAAAGAGATTGAACGAGCATTTAGCTAAGACTCTTTGTATGCAAAATGATTTTAAGCGTGCATAATTGGAGCTTTATGAGAATAGAATGGAGGCGACAAGAGCCATTCCAAACTATCCAAACACCAGGGCAAACTAGATCAGACTGACTTGGGACACAACAACAAATACTTACGTAGCGGCTTCGACTACATGTAGGAGCAAGGACATGCTTATCTTTGTTCGAATATATTTCATTGTCTTTTCTGTGGTTTCGTCTCCGAATAATTCTCTTTAGTTCTCTTCTTGTTGATCGTTTCGAGTAAATCCATTAGCAGAGCAAAGCAAACGCAAACTGCTACCTCCGCCGTTCCCTTTTCACCTCCCTTGTCACAAATTGTCATTGCGAATTATGGAAATGGGATGTGAAAACCTTTCCTCTCCCTTAATTTCACATCTATTTACGCTCACACTTAAGACTTGCTACACAAATAGGTAAATAGTCATTGTAACAGTCTACGATTTAACCTAGTGCAATGCGCATATTATTATAATTATAACTACCTATCCTTTGTACTATCAATCCGTAATAACATCACACAAACAACAGTAGCACGTACTATTCACATTTATTCAGACTTAATACGAATCTACTTACACACGCCTCATTTTACATAGAAATATTATTAGCTACTCAGTAGAAAATAAGGTCACCTTACTTCAGGCTAGAAAAGCAACTACACAACATAGGAAAACTACAACGTTACTACAAGTAGGCAATGCCTTTTATTATGAAAGAAAATTTTAGCAGACGACAGCATACAATTCGCGTAGGAGGCACATAAATAGAAATTTAACAAACCCGTGTCCAAGATACACTGCGACCTGACAATTCAAAAGAGAATGCTTGAAATGTATGGCTGCTATATACGCAGTAAACAATCTGTCAGCTCTGATTTACATAAAGACTTGTAAAATACAACACCAGACTCTCATTGTTTTAATATTTTATTAAATTAACTCTGTGATCACGCGAAATGAATATGAAAAGCTATAATTGACCTCAGTGTGTTAGCGGAAGTATTGCTAATCAGACTTCAATGGTGATGCCTAAGTATTCAGCGGAAATTGTTATTGTATTTTAAATAAGGGCGCAGTCGGTGATCGGTACCGCAGAATGTGTCTATCAAAAATAATTGTTACTTGCCAATTTTCGTCATAGTCATCACACTGCACTGTTGGTTAGTGATTATTTTAAATCCCAGAAACCATTTCCTTAAAATGAAGTAAATGTAACTTCTAGGCATTGCATTTGTCGGGTATTGTATGATTGTACGTTTCCCGGAGGCAAGTACCTATATAGGATTTTATGGTTTTCTTACGCTATATTTACCTCATTTGAAATACAGCTCTATTTGTCAGTAGTTTTCAATTCTGAGAATCATCGAAACTATTTCTGTAAAAAGTTAACCACACATCGTTCGTTTCGGTAATACGGGAATTTCCTGGAAAAGGAATTTACTAGTAATGAAACCAAATGTTCACACAAAGTAACTACTTCGAAATAGCATTTAGTGTCTATATATGTGTAGGTAAAGATGTAGTGAAGTGAACTCGTATATAATTTAGGAATTAGTAATTAACGAAAGTTTTTAGGCGACCGCATTTCAAAAGCAGAGAAGGGAAAGGGAGTGTGTGATCTGAGTTGAGCCTGAGGTTAGCGATAAGCGTCAAA
>JABASI010004948.1:0-13137 GCA_019776505.1 Tomocerus nigrus | reverse complement strand
TTCTTACGCCTGATTTCCAAAAACAGTATAAATGTTGAGATAAAATTGTTTACATTTTCAATGGGCAATGGGTGTCGGGTGTCGTATCAAATGTAAAAGTAAGTCGAAGTCCCTAATGCTAAAACAATACTTTATTAAAGATCACGCTATGCAAATAGCTCTGTTGTCTGTTTTGTATTAATACGGTATACTTGCAAATCATAATCATAATAGCTCTGTATGTTTTTGTCTACGCATAGAATACTCGTTGTTCAGTACCACAGCTCTGCAGAAGCCTGCCGCTTTTGCAATAAACATTTAATTTACTTTTAATATCCTCTACGGATCATCCCACTATCAAATGACATTTTGGTAGACTACAAGCTACTATATACGCCCATTACACTGCTATTATATGCACATATAAAATGCATAAAGTTACAGATCAATTTTAAGTTCATCTGCTGTTTATTTTACCAATATGAACAATGTTACTACATCATATTATATTAGTAATCTTATAATTATTTAAATTACAATAAATATTATATAATGCCTTCTTTAGACTAACCAGTTGAACGTGTGTGTTATGTATGTAGTGCTGCTGAATCGTAATTAGAACACGTGCTATAAGCATTCAGATTAACTTGAGCTATACTTAAGTTAATATCAAGTCCCTCGTGGTCCAAAAAGTTGGATAAATGGCTAGTGGAGCAGACGACAGTATTGAAAAGGTAAACTGGATTATTATACAGCTACAACTTAATCTAAATAATGGCATGAAGTGAGATCAACAATATCCTGTGAATTCCTGTGGGAAGATGCACGTAAATACTTTATTTTCCTTTATAAAGCACAAATAATTGTTATATACTGCCATTTGTATTTTGACTTGCTATTTACAAATATATTTCCTAAATAATGTGGCATGTCAAAGTATCAGAAATCAAAATCCGTTAAAGTATTGGAATTGGAAGGGTGCGAATAATGGATAATAATTACGTTTATTAATAATAACAGCATAAAGCTAATGCAAATAAAATGGTAATAGATATGTACTTAGAATTAGAATTATCATGTATCGGGGTTTTTATCGACTAACGTGTGTGGTCTTGCAGACCTGTAGTCAACAATTAAAATAATAAAACTAAAATAGTTATCAGTTGAAGGTTCCTCCTAAGAATCTTTGTCCCGCGTACTCTACTGGCCTTATTTCCTCTCCAGTTAGCCACTATGAGTCACAATGAGTTGCTCAGTCAATATACCACTTTTACTTTTCTATTACTATAATTTCTTACAAGAACTTGACTAATTTCAAGCACACTAAAATCACTTTCACCAGCGTAAAAATTCCAGTGAAAATACTGATGAAATGTCGGTGACATTACGTTTTATAGTTAGCTTAGGAGAAGAGAAAGCGGTATATATTAGATCAGCTTGTCATAGTCATAATGTAGTCATCCAAAAATAGCTATATTTTATAATGAAAGGAAAAATAAGATTTTCGTCCACGAGACATCTAGAAAAATTGTTGGTCGTGTTGGGGCTTCTGGTCGTGACATTGTGCTTGCGGTCTGCGGTGTATGTGTAGTGTAGATTTTTCGGAGTTAAAAGCTTTTAATACGTGATTAGAATTTTATAAGCACACGGTGTAAATTAAAAACTTTCCCCATCCCTAATATTACGTATGTCCAGCGAGTGCCGACGCCGAGTGACACAGCTAACACCTTTCATATGCTTTCACCATGTAATTCACTTTTTGTCTTTTCACGCATAAATACAACATACCAAAAATAGTTTTCATTTTCGCGACTTTCACTTAACTTTCACTAACAGTGAAAGTTAAATTTCCCTTAGAAGAAAAACATTGGTATTATGCTGCTTCATTGTTTAGCCTTGAAAAGGCAAAATGTAAATTGCATGGTGAAAGTGAAGTGTCATCCTGTGTGTATGAAAGTGGGGTAAGCCCAATAAAAGTTTGCTATGATGCTAATGTTTTATGTTCGTCACCTTGTATCTAAATATTCTAAACTAACTTTAAAGCATTGCATTCTCCCATTATTTTTCTAGTTGATTAAATAATTTTACTTTATTAAATGAATGACTGAGTATTCTCAATAATGTTCCATATCTGTAATCTGTAGAAACATTTCCAATCGCTACTAAGCCAATTTATATTCGTCAGGATATTGCTGACTATTATAGTCTTATCATAGTCTGGTAAATGTGGTAAATAATATGGTAACTTGAAATGCTCATTGATGTCACATTGATAATAAACTTTGTTGTTTGTGGTACCTGTTATTTTTAGGCGGAGGAAGAAATAGAGCAAGAGACTAGTCGCTCTGATGGAACTGACAATAGGAAACGGTTATTTTCAAAAGAGCTTAGATGCATGATGTATGGATTTGGAGATGATCAAAATCCGTACACGGAAAGTGTTGATTTTATTGAAGATTTAGTCATAGAATTCATTTCGGAAATAGTAATTGAACTTAATTATTATTGAGCAATGTATTACAAAGCAATCAAATAACAAGCTTAACAATAAAATAAATAAATTCATTTTTATAATAGACACAAAGAGCCATGGAAGTTGGAAGAGCTGGTCGTGTTCAAGTGGAAGATATAATGCACATGGTTCGCAAAGATTCCCGGAAATATGCTCGCGTCAAAGATCTGCTGAGCATGAACGAAGAGCTGAAGAAAGCTAGAAAGGCCTTTGACGAGGTCAAATATGCGGGAGTTTAATTTTTCCCCTGTATTATGTTATACGATTGAGTCCTAATTAATTTATTTTCCTTCCGTCTCAATGACAAAGTGGCCAATACTGAATATTTTTGTACCCAACTTGGACTATCTCAATGTTTTCAGTTTATATTGAAAATATTGCGTATGAGTAATACATTGACGAGAGTTACATTAATTACATTTTAAAATACAGTTTAAAGTTTAAACAGAGTTGATGCGTACATATATTTACTGTAGTCTGTGTCTGTGTGTATTATTGTATAAATTTTTGAAATTTTTCTTTCTTTATCACATAAAACTCTTTTTTGTATAATTATGGAATCTTAATTAATATAAAATAAATAACCTTTGGTGACCAGTATTGTTTGAAAATATGAGTGTTATGTTGCATTGTGTGTTAGATTTAAATTCGCTACAACACTTACTTTATCTTCCCATGCCATGCTAGTTAGGTAGATAATGTGCTAAAAGGTTATGTTTACTAAAAGAATGATCATACTACTGTAAGTTATATACATACGAATATATAATACAAAATCAGTACATTTGAATTAATGAAAGCACGAAAGCAGTACATGAAGCAGAAATATGTTAAGTTTCTATCGTTGTTGCCCAAATATTATGCTTGCAAGTTATTGTATTTAATTCGGTTCAAGATCTCATTTGATAGCATAAATGACATAATAATGTTTCAATACACATGAATACCTACATATTGCAATTAATATGTAAGTTTTAATGTTATTTTTTGTATTAGTCACTCTTGTCTTTTCTTTCGCCAAAAGCAATTTGTCGAAATCGTGGATGATTGAAAACGAAAACAGAAGCTATTGAGCCTGCGATGCTTCCAACCCAGTAGACAATGAAATGGTCTGTGTTACTTGCTCCTCGGCATCCAAATTGAAGAGCAGAGGCCAACATTGGGTTGTAATAGCCTCCCGACAGATCAAAAGCTGGAGATAAATTACAAAGTTTGTAACGTTTGCCTTTCTTTCGCAATCACATTCAAACATTGGACATGGGCTGAGATTGATTTTTTTCATAGGCATTGAAATGGTTTTAATGAGAACGCAGTTTTAAATGAGTAAATCTCTAATATCTCTAATACCTAGAGGAGGGATTTTCTAGCATTTATTGGAGAAAAAGGGTAAATTCTTCTAATAATAGTATTGTACCTGCTACGACCAAGGATGTACCAACGAAAGCATTAATTGCATTGCCAAAAGAAATCTCCTTCTCAGCAACAAATTTTGCTGTCAGTTGGCAAATAAATGTTCCTCCTCCTTCAACTAAGGCACCCAACAAAGTCGAAATCTAATAATAGGAAAGTAATATTGAGTTTTTTCCATGAGATTTATTGTAAGTTGGTAAAGAGCCTTAGAACGATGAAAAGTATTTTGCAATTGAGTTCAGTCGCAATGTGGCAAGAGGTTTTTTTTGTAAAAAAAAATTGCAAAAAGGATGAGTAGTCAAAAAGAGAAAGGACAGACAGTTATACAAATATATAGCTCGGCACACTATCTTTCTTTTCCTTTGTAATTCTGTTTGTAAATGTCAACTGAAGTCTATCATCTGTGTTTACAGGAGATTATACAGCTGTCACTCCAAGAATATTGCTCTACTCCACTTCGTATTTGCGGTAGGTAAGGTTGTAGCAGAGGGAAAACTGTATTTTTGCATTATCATTCTGTTTTCAAAGAGTACCTGCTGCATATCAGCTTCGCAATCTTCTGAAACTTTTTCACTGTGGCGATTTTCGTATCGAAGTCCCCAGAGATAAGTAATGTAGTATGGGTACACAATGAAACCTCCAATAACTTGTATGACAGATACGATTACAACGGATAAAGTGTCAGTTTTCCCCTGGACGCGCTCTTCAACGTAATCGTAAGGACAGGCTGTTTCCTCTTCCCATTTCATTCCCCACCAAATGCTGAGGAGAAAGAGAAATATTGCGTATGCGGTCACCCCATAATTGTCCGCAACTAAATGTATAAAGAGACTTTGTACAATGAAACATATTTCTATATTAATAATAGCATTCAACAAACAGGGAACGTCTTCAACATATCTGTACATTCATAGTGAGGATATAGAGAGAGAGAGAGCTGGATGAGTAAAGGGAGGCTAGATAAACTGGCTTTTCCCGAATGGGATGTCATAAAGTACATACAGGCAAACGCAAAGCAAAACGGGTATTGTGCCAGTTAAGATATGACTCCAGCATGCTCCAGTCTAAGTAGAAATTGAGACTTACTGATACAATTCTCAAAGCAGCCTGCACAAAGTTCGGCACTGGCAATGAACTCAAGTGCCAACTTTCGAGAGAAACTTTCTCTCCTGGGCAATATCACATTGACAGCAGAGCGGAGAATCTGGGCAATAGTGAGTGTCAAACAAATGAAAACCACAGACACCCAAAGATCCGACCCGAATGGCAGGGCCAACTTTTCAATTAGTTTATTTAACGCCACCATCTCCAAAAACTACCCAAAGATTTCTTTACATCAGAATAGGCAAATTTCATACAAGAATCCAAATTAAATATCAAACTCAAACTGATCCCCCTTCTAATTAAAACCTACTACTTATACTATACTAAGGGCCTTTACACACTTCTTATTCTTTACGGACCCACTAAATAACTTCGACAGGAAATGCACCGGTTAAATGAAACACATCGGGGGCTATCCTATAATATCGTCTCTCTTTGATCTCATCTCTCACTTTTGGCTACGATGCAGATTAAAACCTATTTTTAGACTTTCTCACATTTCGGCTCCCGTCCAAAACTAAAATATATAGGATTGTCAGTAATCAAACATATAATAACAGCTACAACAGCCTACGGTTTCTAACAAAACTTGAATTACAAGGAAGCTACATGGGAGATCTTCTTTTCTTTCCTAGAAATAGAATTTCTAGGGAAAGTAGTGAAAATTATAATTCTACCAATTGCTTTCACTTCAGAATTTCACATGTTAATTAGTAAAAGGGAACCTTTCCATCCAAACAATTCAATTTCAAGAAAAACTAGAAACGAAGAATAAAAATCTGTAACAAGTAACACAGTTTGTGCAAACACTTAGGACGGACTGATCTGCATAGCTCATTCTTTATGGCGATCCATTTTACTTTTTTACTACCATTCAGATCAATAGTCCTATAAATATACTCTGCTGTGCTAATCAATTAATGACATTGAGCAGCAGTCATATTCATTTAGAATGCGCTTTAGTAGCACCGTCATCATTTAAATCAATCCTAATTTAAAATCATCCTCATCTTAAAACCGTCAAATGAAACAGCCTTGGCTAACAATTAAGGATCACTTACTATGATGCAAATTCCTACCACACCATATTATTATTATTCAAATATTCTGTACACAGATTGTTTATTTTGTTACTCTAAATTGCTAAATTAGTATAAACACATATAAGATGAAACATCGGTACATTGTGTGACCATAGTTTATGAAAAAGAAAGTGAGATAATATCACTACGGTATGTATAGTCTGGGATTGAATTGCGTAGCCACGTGAGAAAGTGAGAATTCCTCTGCGGCATGGTAGACGAGAGAGCATTCGTATTTTACATACATAGTTTAATTATTCGGAACGTTTCAAATAAATGTTTTGTAGCACATGAGGATCATGCAAGTAAGTAAGATGATATCCTTTGCAAAGTGCAGACAGCACTTAACAATACTGTTCTTGTTACCTAAGCCCATCAACTTTGTTCCACATGTACTTTTTCTCCCCAATAAATGTCAAAAAGAGTTTATGATATAAAACAAGAGCGATGAGGCTCTTCACTAGCAATGCGTAGGTACCTATGCAATATGTATAATGGTACATGCAGCATTTAGTTACAAAGTTTGAACGAATCCCTTTTTATCCACGCTTAGGGTCGCTTTATAAAGTACAAACAGTCTGCGTTACTGTCACACGCTGTGTTCACTCTAATAACGTAACAATTAATTAAACATTATTTAAGTGGTGGAGACAGAGTAATTACACAAGTGGAATATTTTAGCCGTGCTCCATAACACTCTAATTTTAGAGGACGTACTTAGGCATAGAAACTTCTGAATTGCATATAAAACATAACTATATACCTACCTTATGTTATATATCATTCTCTAAATTCTTCCTCACTTATTGCACTAGACTCTGTCTAAGTAATTATAATGATATTATTAAAGCATGCGTCCGTGCGTACTGCGTACATGCACACTGGTAGTGTTTTAATAAACTCCATCTGAGACTGAAGACTGGGGATTGGGGATCTTATGCCTAAAATGTTGTACATCTTCATTAACTTCATAATTACTTATTCATTAGAGGAGAGTAAAGAGTAATAGTTACACTCTTACACTTACAGTACCATACATTGGTGCGTCAAGTTGAACGAACTATTACTTTTATTACCTACGAACAAATTCTAATTAGAAACTGAAAGAAACTAATAAATATGTAAATTAGGCTGTTCACACAGCCTTATGTATTACAAGAAAAAGGTAACCAACAAGAAAAACGTAAATGCATAAGAAGTTTAATGCATGTATACTACATAAGTAGAATAGTTTGATATTTTGATACTCTTCTGGTTTTATTTCTCATAAATTACAAGATGGTTTACTAGTTACGGCATAGTTAGTAATATGCATAGTTAAGTACTGGATGTATATTATGTGTAGCTGAAATGATAGTAAAGCGTAAAATCCTCCTTGATGTGAAGCGCTATTGAAATTGCAATTGATCCAATAGCTATTGTTCTTACAAATATATTGTAAGTGAGATTTGAGAACACTTTCGTTTCAACTACAGACATTTTATCTCTTATATCTACCATTATGTGAACAAAAACGAACAATTATATTTTATTGTATAACATCCTTCCTCTGTATCCATTTTAAGCTGCTTTACTTAGAGCTTATACAAATCATAGAAATAAGTTTTACTATTACAGAGGCAGAAGAGGTACGTACATCGTACATCATCAACAATATTGTATTACAGTAATAGTCTTATAGATAATAGTAGTATTATTTATTACTATAAACGATTAAGTAAAAGTAATTCCGNACATCATCAACAATATTGTATTACAGTAATAGTCTTATAGATAATAGTAGTATTATTTATTACTATAAACGATTAAGTAAAAGTAATTCCGTGATGATACAGTGTTATGGTATACCTATTAAAAGCCAATTTCACACAAACTCATCTTTGTCTATTTATCACAATAGAATATTGAACAGTTAGGTATATTTCCTCGTCTTCTGCTTATAAATTACTATTATTATGCTCTACATATTTCTGGTTTACTCGTATAATATGTGAATATTGTAGCAAATCTCCTTTCCGAAGGTAGTAACAATAATGTTTTAGTTTGCGTAGGTAGTATATTTATATAGTATAAGGTAAGGTAGCTCTATATATGTACATGTATAATATGTAGATTATGTATTAATATAGCAGTGTATGGCAAGGGTACATTTGTATATGATTTATTAAACATAGTAGATACATTATTTCTTATGACTAAATTCATTTCATATAGCTCTGATTGTAATTTACCTTGTGTAGTAGGCTTTCTGAAATAGGAACGTGATATTATTACCATACCAAGTAAAGTAGAGCACTTCACTTTTCCACTTTACTATATGTGAGAGGTCCTACAAAAAGCAAATTTCTATAAGGATTAAGGATCCACATAAATATTTCTTGAAACAAAAGCTATTTTATCTATGTAATTAAACTACTAACCTGACCAACTAATGCTCGAAGCGATTTGTTTTATTGAATCACACAATGCAACATTTTTGGCCACCGTGACTATTAATTTTACTATGTTTGCTATCAGCAAACTTTATATTATGTGAAGGAGACTTCTGAACCAATTTCTTTATCGATTTGGAAGATCTAAAAGGACTTCTTTTCTCAAATCCATTGGAATTCAGCTTTCCGATAGCTGCTAATGCAGCCACTTCAAAGGCGTCCCGAATACATTGAGATCCGGGGGATATGGCTGAAGTTTCAACGTATGTGCAAGCACCGACTATTCTTGAGACTTGTAAAGCCTGTAATGAAACAATCAATTAACAATTACAACCAGTTATCTCTATCATTCCTTTTTAAAACCTAAAATAATGGAGCCCAAACCCACGAAAAATGATTAAATGGATTTCTTGTGCACTGCGGCAGTAAGGTCAGGAAAATTAGTGCTGCAAATGCCAATCCTCTTAAATCACCCTTGAGAAAATCATTTGTATCTTCAAACAAATTAGAGTTTGGTAATAAGAGTAAAAGCAAATAGAAATAAAATTATAGAGGAAGCATTATTAAAGTCACAAAAATGAAATAATTATTACTAATAATTGTACTTAAGTGGTCTACCACTAGAAGAATGCTACCTTTATCGATTCTGTCTCAAGTAAATTGGATTAGCAAATAGATATTATTAATAGAAACACAGTAACACAGAGGAGTACTGTACTGTACTGGGAGGAGTACGAAACACATTAAATCGACTTTAATAGATGAATGGCAGCTGAGCATCAAGACAAAGTACATACATACGTAAGACTGTAATTGCATAATAAATGCTAATCGGATTTGCGTGTAGTAGTCAAGTAAGTAAATTAACATTTGGATATCAGCAGTAGCGAAGATGTGCAGAGAAATCGTCGAAAGAAAAAGGCAAAAGCAGACAAAAAGGGTCGAGGCGCCACTGAGAAGACACAAGGAAATGCTACACAAAATAATACACACTAATTTGTACCTTGCACTGTGCAATTAAATTATACCCTATTAAATCTTGCATGACTGTTCATTTTCATTTCGAAAATACTGATTCTGTCTAAGTATCAGTTAGCTCTAGCTCCAATTGCTTAGTACAGCTAGAATATCTAGATCTGGACAGGTACATGCAAATAAATTAAAACTATTTATAAGTATACATATTATTACATACTTATAAAATCAAGACAGTACGTAATACACTACAGAAGTATGGATACCTATGTAATATCATACAGTAGGAATTAAATAGGTGTATTTATTATATTTTATCTGTTTCCACTACGATATTGCTAGCATGAATATTTGCCAGAAATTATGCGGATAACGGAGTGCATAAAGGCATATAATAATATGATGTAGCAAAAGTAAAGAAGTTTGGATGTTGGCAGTTACAAACAGCGAAGTTGTCTAAATAATATAAGTGTTGTTCAAGAACAGAACTTTTGATTATATTATTCTGCATGGATGTTTATAATAAACTAAAATGGTAAAATAGAGTTACGCCCAACAAGCTATGAGACATTTGTCTAATGAGCTTCTAAAATGTAGGTGACAGAAAATTGATACAGCTCTTTAGTATAGCAGTTGCCAAAAGCCAAAATAGTATAGGATTAGTCTTTTGCATAAGATGGTAGCGGATGCCTAATTTTATGGCATCCTCGGTACAACATCCTGCATGCAGCTTCAGAATGAATAATACAGAGATTAGTAAATCTAAATAATATTAGGTAGATATACTCGAAAATCCGCAAAATGTACAAAAAGCTAAAGAAGTATATAGACGCTTTTTCTTGCTTTCTTCCACAGAATTTATTTTCTGATTTATTAGAGGTTCATTGCGTTAGATGAGGAATAGATCTTGAAAATATGAGCTCGATCGAACCACTTTGACATCGAGGGGGGAGCTCCCCAAATATAGGGGAGCTGTTCCCTATACCCTAGGAGCTACAACATATGAGACATTGATCTTCATCCCCATGTTAATTGGGATTGAATGAAACTTATTTCGGCTCTCTATCATATCAGAAACAAAAGTTATTCATATATTTATGTTTGATTCCGAAAGTAACGAAAAGTGAAACTTTGTGATCCCCCAGGGGTCAAACTAAGGGGCTCTCAGAAACTTCGTATAACAGCAACTTTTAATTGGTGTGTTAAGGCCTTAAACACATAAAAATTGCAGTCAATTCTGCCGATCCACATGGCTCACGAAAAAATTGACTACTTCTTATAGTGAAAGTTAAAATATCTACAGATTAGAGTGATAAAAAACTACTTAGATATTTTAGTATACTATTTTAACATTACACAGTGCTGCAAAAACGTCTAAAATTTGCTAGCACTACTAAGTACAAGCATGCATATACATTTACTACTAATATACCTATATAGTTCCTTGCATAACGCTAGGATCCCTTAGGTCTGAAATTAGGAAAACCTGTAGAAGCTTTTAAAAAAGGAAGTACTCATGCATACTAATATATTTATAATGAGATGCTTTCTTCCCTGTAGTATTGAATGCTAGTGTTGTAGAATGAAATGAAAGAGACTTCATGAGCACATGAATTAAATAGAATTTATTTATATAAACGTTCTGTAGCGAGCGAATCTTTCTTTATATCATAAAGCGCATCTCCGTGTAAGTATCTGAAACAGGATATACAATTACTAAATATTTACCATGTTTCTATATACTCAATGATATATAGCATTATAAGTTACACGTAAGTAATAGTTTGTTAACAAATACCATGCAGTTAATATAAGCTGTAGATAGTATAGTATAGAGTGAAGGGGAAGGAAAGCGCAAATAAACTGATTAAGATTTAGTTGCAACGTTGCTGTTCTTTTCCTATAGTGGAACTGGGAACACCAACTATATAAAATGTGCTTTGCTAACAAGTGCAATAACGTAGCAACAACAACATGCCTCCATTATGTGAAGAATCATCTCTTGACTCATCTGTATTCCTGTTAGTGAGGAGCAAGTCTTGTGCTTTTAAATGAAAGACTTTTTAAACTAAAATGCATGAGGACGGAGGACGACGGTAATTTGCTTTACTCAGCGGCTGCCACCCACGCTTAATATAAAGTCGACTTTTACTTTTTCATGCAAAAACTTCGTGCTACACACTCAATATTTGCAAGTAGGTACAAATCTGCCTTGAAAAAGTGCTGTGATTGGACAAAGAACTATTTCAGTAACCAGACAGACAGATAGGGAATGAAGAGGAGGAGAATGATTAAATCACGAAAAAAGCAACGACACAGGAAAATTGAGTAGCAAATAAGGTGTGCGTGGGCTTCACCTACAAGATTAGATATAGATAATTGTAAGTAGACAATATACAAATGGCATGTGTAGAACAAACAAATTACACAGTAAAACAAACCTGCTCAGAAGTTACAGGAATCTGTTTGAGTTGAGCCAAGGCAGATAAGACTTCAACATTATTTCTAAGGTCGCTGCGACAGCCACAAAGTATCACGGGTGTCTTGTCACAGTGTGTCCGGATTTCCCGAAACCACTATCAACAAGAAATAGCATTAGACCTCCTCCCTAAATGTATCATGTTTATTTGTATGGCTGAAAAGGAAAATATAATATGCTCCTGGAGCTATTTATGTGCTATATGATTATATTTTTAATCAAAACAGTAAGCATGGGGCTGCGTGTATAGAAAAGAAAATTGTGTCTAATTTCTAGCTGATCAATAATAGAGAAATATCGTTGACAGTAGTGTGTGATGATATCTGTTTACACGTATGCACCGCACTTTTTTATATACTATTATAGAACCTACATAACTAGTAAGTACTGGTTTTAAGTGAATACGTCACGGTGTTGTATTATATTTGTAGGCAGGAGACTTTGCTTACTTTTTGCTTTTTTATACCCGACATCCGTCTGTCATTCAGGGCTTACTGTGTGTACACAAGTGAAATAACCGATAAGAAAAAGTGCTTTTAATGTATGTACACATTTCCTAGGTAGAGAGAGATAGAGAGAGAGCACCTATATACACATACATAATATTGCATCTGTATCAATGTCTATTTAGAGTTAATAGTAGGTGGGCTCGGCTTTTCCTTCCTCTGAAAGTGCTACTACTAACTGCACCGCTTTTTCATGACGATCACATCGGAAGAAAAAAATCGCAGTTCGCGTAATCCATTTCATCGAAAAGCCATAGCCACATGCATCAATACGTAGTTTTGTGCTCTGTTCTTGAGAGTAGAGCATCTGTCGTTCATTTTAGGTCGGAGGAAATGTATGAGACAAGAGGCCTGCTCAGTTTCGCTACATGTGCGAGTTAGTGCCATGCAACTCTCAAAACTTTTCTCAACTGAACGGAATAACGAAAAGTTTTTATATTTATTTTAAGACTATTCTTTGAGGAATGAGAGATTCTAGCTATAGGATGCCTACTTTGTAAGACACGGGCATCGTCATTCGTCATATATTATTAATTCCATCTCTTAGGATGTATAAGCGCCATTATATATGATTAGTATACATTTGAGTACACACCACTTGTTCACTTTTCCTAGTAGTTAGTTTTACTTTCTACTATTAGAGCACGATTTCTTGCAT
>JABASI010004947.1:0-13138 GCA_019776505.1 Tomocerus nigrus | reverse complement strand
TGGATTTTCCGGGTTACATACAAGGATAGCTTTTGTTGGCGGGAGTTTAAACCTTAGCTTACGTAAGCCAAAGTTAAACGGTTTATTTTTTTGTTACTGAATAAACAAAATAATCGGGGTAAACCTAGTTTATTTCTAGATTATCTTTAACCCGCTCAACTAGATAAGCGGTTTAAGTTGGTGAATGAGGTCCCAGATGATTATGATCACCAGATTATCATTCCTTTATTGTTTACTTTGGCCGCGATTTGACCTGAGAAAAGTTTGTTGACTCCACTGAGTTCCAGTCATCAATTTTTTATTTTCAATTTTCAAAGAATTTATAGATTCATCAACATAATAAGTAAGCCATCTACAAAAAGGCTCGATTTGGTCTCTGCTTATGGCAAAAATTTGCAAAATATGCTACTATTTACATTAGCAGTTTTGAAAGTGGAAATTAATTCGACTATTATATTACCTAAAGCATTTTTATACCCCAAGTATAAAGGTAATAAAATAATATGAAATACAGACAGATGCAATATTTTGAAAGGTAGAGGTGAGGATAGCGTTTCTTTTCCCCGAAGACGTTGCCTTACCCGTCAGTTTGTCATATTTTCTAGATTTCCAACTTACGTACAATGTTCTGTGTTCCTATTTCCAGTAGTTAAAGTGACGTAGGGCTGAATAATTTCTTTTTTGGCCAACTTATCCATCTGTTTGCTGAAGTTTGGGCCAACTAATTTCTGCGGAAAGAGGGGAAAACAGGTCAAAAATAACTTTTCGATATTTTCATTCAAGAGTCATTATGGGGCTACAAACAAAAACATTCGCAGATTGTATTCTGAATTGCATTCTTGTGGCACCTTAAGTTAACCGAGTTTATTAAATAACTTGAAACTAAATATGCAAAATAGAAACAATTAGCAGTCCAACTTTAAGTATAGTTATAAAGGAAGTATTAAGATTGAGATAGAGGATCACTATTACTGATACCCGGTTATGACCACAGTTTTTTTAAATTTTATTATGCACAATTTGAACTCACAAAACACTGTGTATATTCCTCATCAACAGTTGCCAAATTAATTTTTGAATGATTGGCACATACTTTTAACGAACACTATTAGATTTTGCATGGATTACTAAATGTACTTGTAGTAAAGGAATATATAATTAGACATGTGTAAATGGATGATAAGCGACTTACTAAACGAGCGCAGAAATTGCATAAATCTGTCTATGGATATGCTACTCAGATTTAGGAATTCGAAATGTCTACATTTTTATGCATTAGTATCTCCAATCCAAAAATTTCTGTCTTTTGTGATACAGAATTTCGATTTTGAAAATGTTAGTTCCAGTTGCCCCCAAAAAGCATGAATGAGCAGATTTCAAAAATGTAAATCTCAATCCTGTTGAAGGCGTTTTCCTCGAATCCGACTTTTTCAAAGTTATAACTCCCCCCAAGGGTACCATTAACAATGGAAGCTTAGGGCAACGCTTACAATTTGGCTGACGATACCTAAAAGTCAAAAGTAAACAGCGACTAAGAATAATAATAACTGCATAATTTTAACTGCAAAGAATGTGGACAATTATGAGTATGGCTTCAGTAATTGCCCGCTAAGCCTTGTCTTGGTGGTCCTATATTCACCTCAACAGTGATACATTTAAAAGTTCGAATGATATACATTTATACATTCAAAAGTTGTCGTACGTACCCAGGGCACACGGATAGGGCATCCCTACATAGCGTAGCTGCATTACTCTGAATGAATCGCATGGTAGCTACATACAACTAACTGGCTAACTGAAAATATTTAAGACAATTCATTTCAAGATTTATTTGTATTCATTTTGCTGCTTCGTCGGATTTACTTAAAGTTTACAATGGGAAGAGCAGGACGATCATTTCATAAAACAGTCTATCAAAATCACTTTCATTTCTTGCTATCAACTATCTGTCTATAAATCACGAACATAATAATATTTGATTAGGGTATTGGATGTTAGTGATAAGTACAATTCATTGTAAAAATATAGAACAGCATCATTAAAAATTACAAAATACAAATGCGGGAGTTTGAATGGATGATGATGATATCTCCAGAGGGATGAATGACGAGATCTTGAGGATACATGAAAGACTCCTCGCTGCCAACAATTGACGAAATGTGTTGTCCTGTTGAGCTGAGAACCCGAATGCAGTTGTTGGCCGTGTCGCAGAAGAGAATGTTTCCAACTGCATCGACAGCAATTCCTTGGGGCTGGTTGGGGAGAACGGCTCGTGGTTGCAGGGTCGTCCTTACCGTCAGTTCCAAGCTCACATTATACAGGCAATTAAAATGGAAATCCGTGACCAAGACATTTTCTCCTGTGGAAAGAATAAGCCAAATGTATTTCTCATTTTATTATGCATTTGATTTGAAAGAAAGAAATGGTGTTACCAGCCAGGTCGAAGCACACTCCTCGTGGCTCTCCAAGCATCGTGTACCGGCGGATGAAGTCTCCGTTGAAGCTGAACATCTCCAGGCGATGATTGCCGGCATCGGCCACGGCGATAGTCCCATCCCTCGGAGACACAGAGACGCCCCAGGGGAAGTTAAACTCTCCACTGCGAATTCCGTTTCGTCCGAAAGTACGGAGGAGATGCCCATCCAAGTTGTAGACGCAGATGCGATGGTTTCCTGTGTCCGCGATCACCAGCCTCTTGTTCAAATTGTCCACGGCAATTCCAGTCGGTGAACGGAACTGATTTGCAGCAAAACCTTCTCCCCCGAACCGTTTCGCCACAGTTCCATCCTCATTGTAGATGATCACATGATGAGAGTGACGATCAGTCACGTACACCTGCATACGAAAGAAACACATTTACCTGTCAAAAAACACATATCAAAATATTTTCAGTCCAGCATTTAGTAAAATACAACACAAAATTACAGACTTTTAGACAGATTTATAACTGGGAAAAGGTTAAAAGTAGTTTAAAAATAATAATTTTCTTACATCAAAACTGTGCAGTACTGGGGCAATATGACACCACACTTTTAAGATGAATATATATTAGAAAGAAAAGAAAATTATTTCAAAAAATATGAAATTGTTTTACACTTTTGAAAACGAACACGTTCCAAAAAATTATGATTTTTTGGAATGTGCATTTTCAGAAGTATAGTTTAGTAAGAAGTATAGTTTAGTACATTTTAGTTTTTCCCAGTGAACTGTCCAAGGAATTCACTTTTCGCCAAGGTTTGAAAAATCTGGAAATACTTGATAAATAAACGTCATCTGTACACACAAAGATAACAACACATGCAAAATATGTTGTCATAATGCCCCAGTACTGCACAGTCTAAAGACATTTCCAAGAGTAAAGTTTCTCAAATATTTAAAATCTTATTCTTGATTTTAATAATCGATAGAAAAATTATTTTTACCTTGCGAGACAAAGGACTGTATGCAATCCCCCATGGCCTGATAGCTACAGCTGTGTTGGAGAATTGGCGAGGTTGTATCAAACAACTATAGTAACTTCTGATGACAGGAACAATTAAAGGACTTCCCATGAAGTGGAAATTATCTTTTACATGCCGGACATTCACGGTGTAGTTTCCAGGCGTAGGGGCACGGAGGGTGCAAATGTAGCGATGAGAATGTGCCTTTTCTTCCTTTCGGCACTCAAATCGAATTCGATTATTTTGTGGATCCGTAACGGTGGCCACCATTGTGTCCGTGGGTGTCCACTTAGATGCGACTTGGACGATGAAGTTGAAGCCGAAAATCTGGTGGGACTCGGTCAGATAGCAGAAATAAGGCGGTTGATAAATAATCGGGGAATCATCCTCTTCCAACAATTCCTTTTCTGTCTGAAGATTCTCGGGGAAGACGGCAAGTGCATTGACAACATCCGAAGAGCCCTTACGTGGGGGATGTTGGCTGGAGATAGCTTGAGCCGCAGAGGAACTTCCTGGCATCTCATTCATACTCTAAAAGAAATAAAACAATAAATCCTTGGGAGTTGGAAACAATTGAGAGCATAAAACTTTGAAATCCATAAAGATAATTTTAAAAATATTCCACTTACCAGAGCGTGAAAGGTTTCAGTTAGTTGATGTGTGTCGTGAACCGGACCTGATGATGGTGTCCGGGAAGAAGCGTCAATGCAGACTGATTGACGCCGTTGGCTGGCCAACATGGCAAGGGACTTAATATTCTTTTGCCTGTCCATCCTGTAGGAAAAAAACTTGGACAGAGAGTGTAGAGGAATAAAACGAAGCAAGATGCTTAGTCGACAAAGGCAGGACACGGAATGATTTCGAATTGGACATGCTCCTACTTAAATTCTTCATTGTTCACATCGGGGATGTCCCCTTCCAATTCTTTTAAGAATTTCTCCCTAGAATTTGGGAAATCTTCTTTGTCCAATTATCTGGTTGTACTTAACACCGTGGCCATCTCCGACAGACACCGACTGGGGCCGCCACCCGCAACCACTTTCAGAGGAAGATTGTCTCATCTTTTCCTTCAGCTCGGTTACATGAACGGAATGGCACCTAGTGCTTATACGTTTCTGTCGTTTATGTTTCATGGAGGAATTGAAGCCAAAACATATTTTAGTTTTAATTTTCCGTATTTTCCGAACTTAGGAGTCCTAAGTTAGGACTGATTGATGACTATACCAATGCATAATGAAGAAAACACGATGAGGAATTCAGAAGTAAAAATGATTATTATTTTCAACATGTTCAAACAGGATTGAGTATATCTTTCCTTTGTTCCACAGGAAGTTTAAATTTTATTTCGGATACATCCCTTACCATTTCCAAAATCCAAGAATCTTGTGTCTCTTAGCTAGTTTGTACGATTCAAAATTCCATAGGGTCATGGGGGCGTGGCGAAGGCTTGGATCCGCCTATAAAAAGATACTAAACCTTGTTAAAATGATAAATTAAAGAAAAACATTCATTAGTATCGTAGCCGCGGATGGTAACGTACTTAAATAGGCTACTCTGTCAAAATTTAGAAAACTTTCATCGAGAGTTGAATGACAAGCTGTTTTTACACTTTTGCATCTTAGCAGAAAAGATTTAAGTATTTTACATTCGTATGGTGCAATTTATCTTCGTACCATGACACCCTGAACACTTGCACCGTACCATTTATGCTGGTGTTACTAAGACGTTGACTAATTTCTTCTTGATTATTTCGAATTTTTAGTCTTGGACAAATATTTAAGATTGAAAAGTTCTGCCTCATGCTATGATACCGGGACTGTACGCCGCGTGTTGTACCGTACCTACTCTCCCAGGTTCATCTGACTCCTTTGTTCTTAATTCCTCACGCTTGTTAGTGTGCGTATGTATGTATGCAGGTACCTATTGTGTCATACATTCAGGCCGCAGCCCTAACCACAAAATATTGATCGAGACTGAAATAATAGTTTTGCAGATTTTTGAAAATTAGTTCAAAGAATTTACTAGGGTTTAACTCGGAATTCATTCTTAACAATAATTGGAAGAAAAAGGTGGATTAATAAACGGTTTGCACATTTCAATTAAATACGGAAGACTAGTAAACCCGGTACCTAGTATATTCGTAGGTGCAATTTGCTATTTTTGAAAGTTAAGCACTGTAGAAAAATTGCTAAAATGACACCCTGAAGACGTGCACCGTACTTTATGCCGCCTTTGCCAATGTAATGACTCCATTGTTCTCGATTATTTCAGATTTTTAGTGTCTTTTTTGATAAATCTTTCAGATTTAAAGTTTCAAGTAAATTGCTTGCTGCCCGGACTTGTACGCCGTACCGTAGCGTACCATTTCTACCAGTCTCGTATTGACTCCATTGTTCTTCATTCCTCACGTTTTTAGTTTCCTACAACACATTCTGTGCTCTCATTTACAATCCAGACGTTGATGCATAACGTTCAGCCTTTTTTGCTCTCGAAAAAGAATTTAATTGGCAAATAAAAATATCTTGGATAGTATTAATTATAAATCAACGTAACTAGAACAGACATCATGGGCGGCCTTTTCAGTTACTACCAGAAGAGACAAATGGAGTACCCAGAGGAAGACAATGTAAGTTACTGTATTCTCCAATTTTATTCTTAGAAAAAGAAATAATCATAGAATTTCATAGACAAATATATTTTATTTCACTATTTAGTTGACTTGGTGTTAAAGTATACTAATTATGAATAAATGTTAAATAACGTTACATTATCCACCCTGATTTAGTAAAAAAAAAGTATACAAAAGATATAGTTTAGATTTGAAGGATAAGAATCAGTTGAAAGATTTTCTAATGCTCATTAAGTTTTCACTTAAGGTATTAAAATTATCAACTGTAGAAATAAATTTTTGAATTTAGGATACATCGACGGCTGCTACGCCTCCAAATGCGATACAGGAGACTATTGTTCCATGCAATGGTGGAAATGTCGTTCCAGTGACAACTGTACGAAGATCAGGACGGAAAATCAAAAGAGTTGATAAACACCTTCTGGATTCACCCCCGCGTATGAGGAAGCTGAAGCCCTCTTTGAAAGTCTGCAATAATATACTGACAGAAATGTTTTCGAAAAAGCATCGGGTAAGTAACTTTCATTCAAGGGAATTGCTAAAATGCTATAGCACGACTACATTGCCAAACAACACTTGCATGAAAAGTTTTACAAAATGAAAAAATAATTATGTGTGGGCTACATTAAGCATTAAGGGTTGTCTTTGGTATAAAGAATTTCGATTATAGTCGGTTACAACATAAATAACAAAATCTTCTTTATTTTTTGTCAAAAATTTGATAATCTTATTTTTGGCCAGAATTTTTAGCGCTTAGAGTTTTGGAGCGTTGTCGTTGTTTGTCTACCTAGAAAGTAGAAAAACTAATCTACAGTATTACAATCTTCTAGTATTTTTAATTTTGATTTTTTATACGGAGATACTTAACTGCCTTTTACTTCAATTTTGCTGTATCTCCTAAGAAACCAAAATGAAAAATAAAGGAATGACTTAATAGAGAAACTTTTCGGCTTTTCCAGAAGAGGTACAACCAACGCGTAGCTCCAAAACTCTAGGCACCGAAACAATTTTGACCAAAAAATTGAAACGAGTTATCATAGTCAAATAAATCGACATGAGCTACAAACAAGCTCTCGTTAATATATTGAATGAAGGAATTTCAATAAAATGTTCAGAATTTCAGGGTACCAGCGTATGAAAATCCAAATATATATGAAAATATTATTGCTTCATCAAAATGATTAATAATCACTTTTTGTAGACTGGATATATAATTGTTTCAACTGTAAATGGACTGCTTCGTACCCAATTATAATTACTTCACATAACTATTAGACAATAATTAATTATTTTGTTTCTTTTTTTGGGTTTTTAGTATTACGCGTGGCCGTTCTACCGTCCCGTGAACGCGAAACTTTTAAAACTGGATACTTACCATAAAATCATTGAAAATCCAATGGATCTGGGTACCATTAGGGTAAATGTTTATTAATTAAAAAATTTATTTTAATGATTAATTAAATCTAAACTTTGTGTTTCAACGATTTCTTGATATCTTAGAGGAAAATGAACAACCGTGAATACAGCGAGGCCAATGAGTTTGTTGTGGATGTCCGCCTTATGTTCTCCAACTGCTACAAATTCAACGAAGACGAAAGCGACGTCGTCTGGATGGCACATAAACTCCAAAATCTGTTCGAGTTGAAATTAGCCAAACTTCCCGTGGAATCAGTAAAGACGGTTAAATTCGTGAAATCTTTGACTGTCGGATGCAGTTCAACTTCCGTGCATGATTATTCAGACAGCACGTCATCTTCTTCGGAGGATGAAGAACGGATATCTATTTCGAATGTGCGTGAGGTCAACTTAATTGTATCGATGGTCGATATTTAATTCAAAGGATTTTTACAAATTTTTAATTGCACTGATTGCTTTTTTTATTTACTACAGATGCCATCAGTTCAAAAACAGAGCTCTAAACGGCAGCAGAAGCGGAAGAAAATAAAATTAGCAAGACGTATGGATGCCACACGACCGACGTTGGAGGTTGCAGTGAATGAGAGAAAAAATGAATCTCGTGTGAATGGGAAGGCGACAACTTGGCCGGAGCCTGGTCCAAGCACTGCAGCCAGGAAATTGTAAAAATAAGTACAATGTTCTCAGAAGAAAATTTCGGATTACTCAAACGGTAACTTTATTTTAAATCGAAACAAATTTTTCAAATGCATTTACTGGAAGATCCGCATGGTTTCATGCACACTTACTGCTATTATTATTTTTTTCATTTCATCATCGCATTTATTAATAGAGATTTCGGTGTACAAAATCTTGCCAATTTCCCTCGGGTAAGGGTTCTTACATGGTCAAGGTATTATAATAGTAAACCCTGAAAATCAAAGATACTCTTAAATTTCATGTATAGGTATTTCATGTTTAGTAAAGTTAAAATTATTAAATTAAAATAATATTTAAAAAATATGTAGTGATAAAAAAATTCCCTAGAATACCTAAAAAGGAGGAAGGCTTGCTAAAGAGAATACATATATTGAAAATATTACTTTTCAGTAGATGTTTGATTTATTAAATTAGATTTTTTAACGTTTTTAGGTTAATTACATTGATTTGATTTATCAAACTTTTTTTAGGTGGACTTGCAAAAACTGGATAATATGGAACCCGGATCTCTTCATCGTAGGAGGCGTCTGATTCTTGGGAGTCGTGTGATTAATTGGATTATAAATTTAGTCATCTCGTTATAATTATTTATTTGTATTGAAAATGTCATTAATATTCGAGGGTAAAGTATGTTCATTTTAAGTAGTAGAGCTCTAATACTTTTCTTTGGGAAAATGTTGTAGGATATCATTTAGTTTCTGTATTTACTTTGTTATTTTCTAATTAGGTATTTGGAGGAGACTATAGTATGTTATTTATTATAATGGATTGGATATACAGTAGGTTATAGAGTTTATACGATGATGAATGAATTGATAGCAATTTCGGTACCCATTTTGCTATTGGAATGGAAATGAAAACTGATATGTTACCATAACTCTACATTTCCTTACGGCATAAGGCTTAAATATTAATTCCAATAAAAATTGGAAATCTTGATATATTGTTAATGAATCGATTATTTAGTTGAATAAACGGATATGTATTTCAATCTGTTGTAATTTTACATTTTGTAACATCGCATAGCAAAGAAAGTCCAAGATGACTCCTTAGAGAGACGCGGTGGCGTCTTTAAATGAGCGTATTTTTAATTTTCCATTTTTCCACTACTTGGCCATTTTGTTTCCAATTTCATTAACCTCTCAGTCGAAACCTTGTTTCTATAAAACTGTAGGTGCAATTTTTGTCAATAGGCTATTTGCACGATTAGTGGCAAATGAAGGGCCACGAGTGGCAACATTTTTGATGGCTTTACGGGATTGTGGCATCTATTATATCATAGAGCTGCTCAATTTTTTGCAAATAGAGTCATTGTGACATTTACATTACAAATACCGTTCTATCTTCTCTAAAACGAGTCACCTTATACAATATGCAAAATGCTGATATAAAGTTAGTGTCGATTTTCTGGAGCCAGATAATAATATATGTTACCTATATATCGATGTATACAAGTTAGTAATTAGGTACAAAAAATTCTGTTAAAAACCGCAGAAGTAACTGAAAAGAGAAAAAATTATTAGAAATGTTGTTGGCTCGCTAACGAGAGAAACATATCTTGTCATAGAGTTTCTTTGATATTGACAAGGACGCGAGGGAGTAACGGTTGAAACAGCGAAGCATTGAAACTGACATCTATTGCAGACGACCATTAGCATTAGAACCCAACCCAAAGCGCTAAACTAGAATATCAGACACCAGAAAGGATCACCAAAATTAGGTTCTGGTTATTTTACACTTTTGGTTTTCGGGTAATTCGGGGCTGTAAGTAATTTTAGGTCTTGAAGAGTAACTGTTGATTATCATGGATAGTTTGGCTCTCAAAAGGATTAATAAAGTAAGTTTTCATGGGGTTTTACAGTTTGGAAAAACCATTTTTTTCATTTTCAAGAATATTCTGTACAATTGACAATATCATTCATTAACATCTGACTGAGCTAATTGAGCCTTTTTGGCTTTATTATTTTTTAGGAATTGCAGGGTGTGCTAAGCGACCATTGTGACATGATAATGTATGCAGGCCCCGTTCCAACGAATGGTAAGTCTGTTTTTACAAAATTAACCTCTTTTTGAATGTAACTATCAGCTCCTTTAAGTATCATATTTCTAGTTTTCGTTCTTGAGTGATTTATGTATGCTTGGTTGTTTGGATTGTGGCTCGAGGACTCATAATATTGAATATTCACTCACTTCGTCATTATTTTCTTTTTGCAGTATTCGAGTGGGAGGCGCGAATCAAAGGCCCAGTAAGTCGACTTCATTCTATACTTTTTCCTATTTGGCATTAATTAAAATTTTCGAGTTTTTTCCCTTTTGCACTCAGCGGATATTTCCGAATTTGACATTGACCTTAAATTCTCTTGCAAATACTTAATTTTAGTAATTTTTGATTTTGAACTGACTTAACATTTTGTTTAATAACAATTTTTCCTATTACTTATAATTATTTGACATTTTCTTTTGGGTGACCGACCCACAAAATAAATATGCTTCACTTTTATTATTACTCATCGCTCTTGGTTTTTTTTGGAACTAACGTTAAGCTAACAATTGTTAACAATGGCAGTCCAAGTGCTTTCATTCTCTTACTGATCGTGTGCTGTGAGAAATAGATATTTAGGTATGTAGCAATGACCTCTAGAAATTATTAAATGACGTAGAAAATATAATTGATTGACTTAGAAATAATTATTTCCATTTGATTCACAGCCGGATAGCCCCTACCAAGGAGGTGTGTTCTCGTTGTCCATCCATTTCCCGCCGGATTATCCGTTTAAACCTCCTATAATCTTATTCACTACCAAGATTTTTCATCCGAATATTGACAGCAATGGATCGATCTGTCTGGATATACTTACCAGTGAGTGGTCCCCGGCCTACGTGATGTCATCTGGTAATTTATTTTCAGATTATACAATGTTATTTTGCTGGCGCTACAATTATTAGTCAGTCAATGTCATTCGAAGCTATTTACATCTGCATAATTAGTGAATAGTTAAGGTTGTATGTTAAATGATACGTATAATAAGGAGGGATATGCATGTGTAACGCCATTCTGTGACTAATTTGTTATACGTTGATTTGCTTTTTAGTTCTGATAAGTATTTGTGCATTGTTGAGCGGTCCAAATCCAGACGATCCTCTCGTTCCAGAAATAGCCCGAATATACAAAATGGATCGTGTTAAATACAATGAGCTGGCCCGGGAGTGGACTCAGATGTACGCCATGCACTAAGTTGAACCCCTTCAAAAAAGCAGTACATCAATACTCTGATCTCATTCAATTTTATGGAATATTTTTGTAAACCTTTGAACTTTTTGAATTATAAAACTATTGAAAGTAATGAAACAGTGACTGGTATAACAACGTTATTTTTATTATGCACCACTTAAACTCACAAAAAAGTGTATATTCCTCATCAAGAGTTGCCAAATTAGTTTTCAATGATTGACACATACTTTTTACGAACATTATTAGATTTTGCATGGATTATGTATTAAGCACACTTGTATAGTAAAGAATTTTTATAGAGTTAGACATGCATAAATGGATGATAAACGACTTACTGACGTTGCGCGAAAATGTTACATAACACTGCCTATGTATGTGTTACTAAACTAAGAGTTAAGGACAAGTTTTGTATTAGACGTTTAAGTAGGTATTCCTAAAATTAGCACGACCCACTGTCCGTGATCGAGTAGAAACAGATTGCGACAGAAGGGTGTTCCAAACTTGATATCTTTTCACCATATCCCGAACAGTGGAACTCAATTCAATATCAAACAGCTTGTCTTCAACTTCTCGGATTCCAAGGGCCAGATGTTTAAGGATTTGTTGGATGGTCGCAATTTTGATGTCCAAATACTTTATGTCATGTCTGATGGAGATATAATCCGAGCTCTTGAATGAAGTAGAAGCCAATCATAGTGGCTGCGATAACTGACTCCAACTTGACTGACGATTGAAAAAAACATAATTTATTGGACATATTTGCTCACTATTCATTGTTTAAATTATGATAATTAATACGGTAGGGGTATACCGGGGTGATTTTACTTTTTTCTACGCAGACGTTTTAAGTTTTCGCAGGACTGCTGGTATATTTTTGAATTACGACACCTTGGGTTCATCTAATGGTAAATCATGAAAGTACACAAGTGAAAAGTACAAAAACAAAAAAAGACACAAGTGGGTGGCAATAGCCAACCTTTGCATGGCAAGCAACTCAGAGAAGGGCAGTTCGTGCCCACTGCCCAGCTCTCTTGGATCTCTAAAACAGCTCACTTGCAGTAGAAGCTAAAACGCTTGAAAATTGCATTGCGACGCAGGCGAGTGCCTTTAGTCATCCAGTCGTCTGCATAAGAAATGGAGACCATTTCCCCAGCGGCGATATCTTTTTGAGAGTAAATCCCCATAGTCCACTCATCTTTTCCCTTTCCGAGGAGGTACCTGGCAGCTTTTGGGGCTCAGGAGTGCACGAGCAAAGAGCAAGCCCCGAACAGAGCGAAACACTTCTTGTTGATCCTAAAAATCATTTTTGTCTTGTTTATTGCAATTTTCATAAACACAAAGCAAACAAATACTAGATAGGCATCTTAATAATAATAACAAGATAATTGCTTGCTATTTGGTAATGCTAGTAAATTAAAATGGGTAATAATTAATGACAGTCAATTTTTCGTACTCGCACCGTCAGGTTTTACTGTCGGCAGCGTTAAAAAAATCAGTCATACATGACCTGTAATATATGTCATTGGTCTGGAAAACCTTTACGGACATATAACTTATAAATGCAACACAAATAATATGGCAAGCTTTTCATGATGTAACAGATTGGTAGGCGGCAAGACTAAAATGCCCCACCCTTCGGGAAAATTCCCCACCCTCCCGAACATCGAAATTGGTTTATTGCAGGCTAAGTTAGGTTTAATTAGCGGGTGGGGAGAATTCCCC
>JABASI010004946.1:0-13139 GCA_019776505.1 Tomocerus nigrus | reverse complement strand
CCTTTTTTTACCCCATATGAAATTTTCATCACACAAAAACTACTTTCATCCGTTTGTTTAGAATTCTGGTAAAAGCAATAGCGAACCTAAATGTCGTTGAAAGTGTGGCGTTTGGATATGGAAAAGTATAAGACCCACTCTGAGCTGATGTCTAGCTATACATGTTAATTCTACTATAATTTTGGATAATGTTCAAAAATGTTACTTGTAGAAATATTCATTATTTTTTGCCCTGTAGAGTGGTTCAATAGTTCAATAACAATAATAATAGTTTCTTCTGGCTTTCTCCCATGGTCATCTTTAAACTGCAATTCCTCTTTAATTTTGTTGTAATATTTTTACTAAGGCTTTTACTAAGGATCCTGACATTGAATATGACATAACTCATACTTATTTCTTGAATGTTACCAATTAACTTCTTTGACACGTGTCGTGTATAGTACTATAGTATAATGATTTCTAGTTTTTCGACAAAGAGCTCTAATTTCATCTCCAATTCACTAAATGAAATGACGAGAGAAAGGCAGAACGCGTGGAAAGAAAATCTATTTTACTTACTTTGTTAAAGTAATAATAATTATTACGTTAACTTTTGTGCTTCGCTCTCTGTATTAAAACCCATAAATGGATATCAGAATTAGATTTGGATATATGCAGTAGATGAATGTTGCAGAGCTTTTGGTAAATTCACATTGTATTCAGAAAGAGAACTGCAGCAGCTGTGAGCGGATTTTATGTGGATGCAGAAGAAAGCCTGAATGATAAACAAGTAAAAGGGCTTATCTAAGGACAAAAAATCATCAGCCAGAAGCTCTGTCTAGCTTTTGCATGCTTTTGCATACGATGTTTAGTGTTGCATAACTGTAGAGCTGCACGTAGTAGGAAATCCTCAGAGAATATTCTCCAGATAGTTTCCTTTGGTTTCCGTTATATTTCCCAAATTGGCTACATAATAACATTCGCACACCATGTGTAATGTGCAATATGTATGAAGTAGGTACATATATACCTACATAATACATAATGCACACTGGAAATAGAAAATTCAAAAGAATCAATGCAGGCAGCCATATTATGTATCTGCATGGTACAAATATAACTATAGGTCAACGGTCATTAGACGTTACACTTGAGAAATCACAGAAATCAGCCTACTTGTTGGTACTCTTGGGACATTGCGTGTAAGGGAAAGAAAACGAACAAAGTTTTACAAATAGTGACACAACTTTGAATTCCCCGTATTGGTAGAAAGAATAAATATGAAGAGTATCTATATATGTAGGTACAATAACATGTACCTACCAAACTATAGCATAAAGCACAACTCTTCGGATTTCGGAGTTCAGATTTATGCTATAAAATTCTGTTTTTTACTTGCGTTTTGAATACAGGTAGTGCAAGAATGTGCAACAACCACTTTTTATTTACAACCCGTCTATTTCTTTGTAATGTAAACGTTTATTTCCACACCTATTGCGAGTTAATGGATTTCTTTCATGTTTCCTTTGTGTTCTTTCTGTTTTCTGCTTCAAACTGGTTTCAGGAACGTAAAACTTTTACTTCAATGAAACAGATGGTTAAAGTTTGATAAGAGCTAAATCTTATACTAATAATTGTAAAATTAAAATTTTCTGGACCTAAATACAATGTTCAATAATCGACGAAAATAGGTATTATTTCAAAATGTCAACCAATCAATCATTTTTACATTCATTTTGCTATTGGGTAGGTAGACAGAAGTTGACACAACACCTGGATATTTATTAATCATAATATAACTCCTACGCAATTAATAATAATAGCAGATAATCGAGTATTGAGATGATTCTGATAATAGTATTGTTTACAGAAAGGAATTCGTAGCAGCCGAGTTAGAACATTAAACATCAATATTTATTCGTAATATTAAGAAGGTTTCATCAATGCACCTTACTTTCATCAGTTTTACGATCAGACTAACTTCCATCATCAATCAATTCCACCTTTTACATATATTTCGTAAAAATAGAACAAACAACTAATAATTATGAATAAATGTATCCAATGGATATAATTTCATTAACATAGTATATAGGAATAAGTAGAGAATGGCACTTACTCTTCCATAGAGAAATCGGTTGAATGCATCTAAAATATCTTATTGAAGAAAGTGTCTGATAGAGCATGAAAGCTTAATGATTTCAACATGTGTACACAAGAATGATGATATTTGAAGACAGACTTGCATAATACTATCTATAACTGTAGCGTATGATATTATTTATTTGCAAATGTGTACCATATTTTATGTACTTATCTAGTTCATAATACTTCAATCAACCGAGGTAAACCCATTCTGTCCTCTCAAATATTAATATAATTCCACTAGCAAATATAAACAGACAGCTTATTACAAGAATGTCTTTCGTTTTCCATATTTGTGTCACAATTTCCGCTGTTGTAAGATTTCTGCCGATACGTCACATGCACAGTACATATGATACGCGGATTCAATGATAGTCATATTATATGTACGCATTTACCACAAAGCATGTAAACCTTAGTGCATTCATTGAAATAATGGTCTTTTGGCAATAATGTAACTCCTACACATAATATTTTCCACATTCCGGGTATCTCACGCCCAGCAAGATATAAAATGTTCGGTAACACAAAATATTTAGTAGCCTATTGCTTTGGCTGAGTTGGTCAAAAGCAATAATGTATAAGAGTGATTGCTACCCTACTTATTTTGCTTTTTCGTTAATTTTAACAAATGTGAGTAGGAGTAATATTTATTACGTAGAACTTACCTCAGGTGAAAGTTAAATTTCTCTTTCCGCGGTGTTTTACTAGTATTGGAAACCTACACAGCTACATATTACATTATACATAATGGAATGACAAGTTTCCAATCGCTATACTGTCTCTTTTCCTACGCTAACTCCATACGAGACTTCCGCCCACACAAAAGTTTTTGTTTGCATTATCATTACTACCACATGCAGTCTTATTATTTAGTTTACAGTTAGTTTAGTTTAGTATTTACAGTACATCATACCCTATATTTTGCGGGTTTTTTATTGAGGCAATTTGACATAATTTTCATGCATGGGTAAACTGGTCACAGCAGGAGGATCTTGCAGATATAGTCAAATCGTATTATACTGCGCTCCAAACCAAATTAAAATAAATTCTGTGGTAAATATTATCAATAAAATCCCTTGGCAGACTACTTTCTCTTTCTTTATGCCAACGTATTGTGTAACTTTCTCTGAAAATTCAATTCATAAAGCTGTAGACGTTAGGAAAGGAAACGATCCTATTCGCATTGCATCTATTTTCGTTGCTTGTTTTCAAAAATAATCTCTGTCAAATGCCTAATAGTTTACACGTTTACATCTACTATATCTTTAAAGCTAAATGCACTTTGCATAGTATGCACATAAGCACCAGGTACGTGTGTATAGGTGAATGTATATGTACATATACTGGGCTGGGGTTGGGGAATTATTTCGAGCTAGGGAATTACAGGTTTCGGGAGCCAGTTTGGATAAAATATATCCATTTAATTCCCCGAGGGGAGATATCGCAATATGGGGTATTATACCGATAAATATGGTAATAGTTTACATGTTTACAATTATGGTATTATTATAATTCAAACTCACTATAATTATAATGGTAAATGAGCAAAGTCAATTAAAAGCCCAAGCACTCTGAAAGTCTCCGATTCTAAATAGAAATTCCACCTATTTATACTTATCATCCATAATAATTAAACTATTTTCAATGTAATATTTGATGTCCATAAGAGTATAATATTTGTATTTTAGTCCTGAGATTCATTAAATGAGAAGTTGCATAACAAAATACAAACTTCAATAATATTATGGGTGTCACTCATTGGTAGTTATGTATCTATATTATACGTTTTGTGTTTGTGTTGGGGGATTATGTTAGCGTACCTATATTAACATAAATAGAGCTGCAGAATACCGAACGTTACACTACATAAAATCAACAGAGTTCGTTAGATTATAAAGCAAAAAGGTCTCGAATTGTTATATAAGTTATAACCAATTTCTTTCTGACTGTATATTAACGAAACTGATCCAATTAGGTTAATTAGAGAGGAAAAGTTTTTATAAACATTATTCTGCTATATTTTTCATCAGGTAAAATAATGGCAATAGTAATTAGAAAAATGTGACAGGATGTTACTGACCCGCAAACTCTACAGCTCACAGATTAATATGACTTAATCTTACTGTTTTAAAACATTAATTATATAAATTACTTGATTAACAATCTGTTTTCATGTTATTGTCAGAATTATATCACCACAATAGTATTCATCCATACTTCTTGACCATGCAAGAACCCTCCACCTAGGGAAATTTACAACACTTAAATAGTACACTTGACTTGAATTCCTAGTAATTAATGCAACTGCAATGCGATGAGATGAAAATATAACTTTCCCCGTGTCAATGACATTTAATATTGTGCTTTCACCTCACTTTCACCTTGGTAAAAGTAGTCTAAGATGGAAAGCGCTATTAAGAGTAAAAGGACAATGATATTTACATGGGATGTTACATGTTCTATGTCTCGCTCTGTATGTGTGTGGTAAAGTACGTGGGGTATCTGTAGGTCGTTTTGGACTGCCAAGTCACGTAATCCAGGAGATGTTAGATACTCATTAAACCTCGACTAAGTAAGATAGCAATTAGCAATGCATAATATCATTGTTATCAAAACAAATCAGTCAGTGTCTGTGCCTTATTAAAACAGAATGAAAGTGAGTGACGTATGCAGCGAACACACAAGTCTCTTTGACAAACAAGCAAAACACATTATTAAATCATTCCAATTTAATAGCTTAATTATACACTGCGATTTCCTACTAATGACTAGTCACTAGACTCTACTTTACTTGCTTTTAAATATTGAAAGGTGTATATATACATCTCTCTGAAATTAAAGGTATGATAGTGAAGAAAACAATAATAGCCATCAGACTAGTCTGAAAGTGTATGCATTCTATCCACATTGTAATTAAGTAATTATATAATAGCACTAGAGTAGTGAAGTAGCCAACAACGTTCGTACATGTCAAATGTCAAAAGAAATGGTACCAGTGGGCGTATTTACTACTTCTGCTTAATTTCTACATTATATTAGTAAATACATGTAGTCTAGAGTCTAGAGTCTAGACTGTAGGCTGAGAAGAAGACCGACAATAATGTGATAATCTCAAGGTAAAACTATGAAATCCTTTTGATTGTACTTTTCACAGAGCGTTATACAAGTTCATGTTTCCTTAATTTGGATGTGTACTATGATTTAAAGCGTAGAAAAAAAATAAAAAATGTGGATTTGCATAATATCATCCTCTTCTATGCATTTGTCTACGAGAAAAGATTCTCTATGCAAAAACTCTTCCTCTTTTATCCTCGTAGATGTTTGTCTCTGAATTATAAACTATTTTAGGTATATACATACATGAAGAAGAGGCACTTTGCTGGAATTGAGCATAAAAACATAGAATTTATGTAGTACATGCAAACTTATACTTCTCATAACTCCTTTCCCTGCTATAGGTGTATTGGAGTAAGGGAAATATGTGATGATAGTGGCGCAAGGCTGAAATATTTTAGTATGTTTGGGTTGGTTCGAAAATTGAGATTTGATTATACGCAGGTATAAAGGATAAAGGTAGATATCCCATTTGGTTAAGGAAAGATAGTCGTATTTCCTTTCTGCATTCGTTTCTCCTTTTTTATGCTTTGAGTTTTACATGCTTTCTTCTCAATCTCTTTCTGTCTGACATAAATGTAGATGTAAAATATAATGTAGAGCAAGTTAAGCATAAAATAAGAGGAGCTGAATAGACCGTTAGTGCAAGCTGGGGTTGATTGCTGCCACTATTACTCCATTATTATATTTTTTACCTACACGTAGTAATGTAGGTATAGAAGAAGAAGGAATATTTTGACTAAGTCAGAAAAGAAAGGACGATGCGCAATGTATTGGTAACTAATTCCGTAGTAAATACAATGCTAACCAAACGAAGGCAATTTTGCTGATGATATGAAAGAAAATCAATGGCCAGACTCTATGTATCTTGATTCTTTTGTAGTAAATAGATCTGTTGGTAGTAAATAAAAGGAGGTCAGTCAAAAGCCACAAACTAGCCTCCAGAGACAGAAAAAGTCAATCTACAGTCTACTCAGGCAAACCAGATCAACTTTCTTCAAATTAGAGCATGTGACCAGCAAACACATCCGTTGTTCTTTTCCTTTGGATTAGAATTTCACAAAGAGAGAGAGAGTTGCAAAGAGAAAGCTGACGAATAACTTCTTGTAATGTAATTCCAATTTAAATGAATATCTTCAGGCTGCGTCTTTTCTCCTTCATAATTTTTTACATATAACTTCCATAACAGTATCTGTTCCATTATTCCTGAGAAAATAGTGACTGTTGGGAGTTGTAGAATATAATTGGAAGGAAATGTGAGAAACCAGAAGAGAGTCAGATACAAATGGCGACATGACATGCTCCACTAATTCTATTATTTATAAATCAATGCATAATAAGATTGCGAAAGGTCCGGTCATATTACAATCCCTTTTTTACCGATCTCATTCTACTTCGATGTAATTTCATTATGAGTCAACAATTTACATAACAACATCGGATAGCATTTTGTTCGCTGCGCTGCAGTAATGGTCGTAATACAATACAAACACAATGTACTCCCAGGCTGACTCTGGATTAATGATCTACTGATTTGATTAAATTGCCGAAGGAAGAATAAGGTTACGTTAACTTACCTACCTGACCTGACTTTTCTGCGTCTTCTCTAATAATTACAAAGACACAGAATCTCAGCAGTATGTACATTCCGAATGAATTGAACTTGCAAATAATATGAGCCCAACTAACTATACAATTCTTGCGATCAAAATATCAGTTCATATAACAATTTCTCGTTGCTTATGTTAATAACTCCATACGAAAACTCAATAAGACGCTTCTACCGATCTTCCACGAATATTTTCACCAGAATTTTTACGTAAACGTTTTAGCTGTGCGGAAGTCAGTGAAAGTCTTGTATCAATTTATCATGTAAAAAGAGAAAGTGTTAAGTATAAGGACTATTCATGCTTTGTTCTCAAAGTTTATTCCAGCAGTATAACAATTAAGCAGTAAGTCTTTCTCTTATACTTTCTTCCAACTAACGACGATAATAAATTCGATTTCCCTTTTAAAGACTATAGGTACTTGAGTTTCCTTGAAAAAATGTACAATTTATTGGGAATAGCGATTTATTATCACCAGTTTTCTCCTTTGTATTTGACGCAAGAAAATATATAAAGCTTTTAGTAAATCATAAGTCAAAGCAATTACGCAAGATGCAGAATGGAAAATGTATTTTCTTGAGAGAGGAAACAAAAAATGTATAAATGATGCAATTCTCAGATGCCACACTAGTATATGTCTGTCCTTTTAGTAGTGCGTCTAAGAGAATAAGAATCCTTTCCTCCCACAACACTGAAAGGCTTAACAAGATTCTGAACAACATGACAAGACATGAAAGAGAGGAAAAGCTAAGGAAGACAAGGGAGAACTTACAAAAGTCAATATGCCAATAGCTTTCACCACTTTCACTTCGCTGAGCTTTCCTCAGGCATAGATTCCTTACAACTCTCTTTCTGTCTGAACTGAATTAACTTTGCGATCTATGTACAGTTCCAGTTACTTGATTCAAGTTCTACTTGACTAAGTTCTTTTCTCTTCACTCATATACTTATAATGTATTTTATGTCATACTCTTTTAACCTTATATATCATACAATGTCGAGCATATAATGGCTATAAGCGTCTATATAAATTTACTATTATATCCATTAATACATATCAGACTCAGTTAGCGTCATCACAGTATATTATGTACCATTCAATAGCCAGTTTATTTACAATCTGACCGAATTGGCCAACAAAAGACGTAGGTACTCACAATATAGATCTTGTAATTCGGAATTTCTTAGGTTTCTTTATCTGCTCTATGTGTTTAGCAAGAGTATATATAACATAAAGACGTAGTATGATAGTACATATAAATATACAGAATATACCTAGCCGAGAGGGTCCAAAACTTTTAGATACCTACAGCTAGCATCTGTGGATATTGTTAGTGTCATGTTCTGTCTGTCGTATCTTGTGCACTAGATCACAGCATGAATGCCAGGAGTTTTTATTCTACAGATCGTGTGGAGTATCTCGAGTGGACATCTCGTAGATATTCTATATTAGATTTAACTCAACTTGACTTATTCATTTAGCTCTCTATCCCTCCGCTACGTTGTTGTGCTTCACTTCACTTGGCTTTTCTCAAGAAAACTCAATCAGACATCTGACCAAATGACTCGACAGCAATAGACAGAGACACAAGCAAAATAAATCCAATTGCCACTTAAAATGAAATAGGAAAGATTGCTAGTCGCCAATTTTTATATGTTTACAGCATATCCAGCGTACTACGTATATAGTATATGTAATAATTGTAACTGGTTAATCGTAGGCTAAGCCAACACGTAGCCAACCGTGGTACCATGCACTTCTTCCAAACCTTCAACATGCTGCCGTCAGTGACGTTGTGTTTGTTTTTATTCTTAAGGTCAGAGATCGCATGACTGCTTCGTGCAAACTTCCGTATCAACAGAAGCCTCTTTCGATTTTACGTCTAAGTTAATTTATACGTCACAAGCCTCACAAGAGAGAAATTATAGAAATGCCCTCAAGAGATGTTTATAAGGTTTGTCATTACAAAGGCCAAGACTTAAAACTCACAGAATGGTTGCTAAATTTCACGTCCAAGAACCGTTTTAATTCATTAAATGTCACGAAAATCACAAGAGAATTATACTATGTACTCAAGATCTTATAGTTCTGAGACTTTCTCCTTTTTCTCCCAGAGGTTTTAAAGAGAAATATTAAACTTTCCTGTTAAGAATGAAAAATAAACAATACAGTACGGATATAATACAGAGTAGCTTCGTTGAACTGTTTATAGTTCTGAGACTTTCTCCTTTTTCTCCCAGAGGTTTTAAAGAGAAATATTAAACTTTCCTGTTAAGAATGAAAAATAAACAATACAGTACGGATATAATACAGAGTAGCGTCGTTGAACTGTTGACCCCATTTACTATGTTTTAGTGCACTGAAAAAAGTCAGTCAAAATATTGGTATCACGTGTACACACGTAGGTACATACACTAGTAAATTGGCAGTAGCAGAATAGTACAGATGACCTCAGAATTACCCAATTGACCTTGACCAATTCACCTCATTCTCACTTATAATCTCTCTTTACACCATAGTACTTCGTGTACAAAATTTGAACTGTGTATTCCAATGCGTGGATGAGATGTCCTCAGGATGACCCCGTTGACCCTGTCTCAGTTACCCCATTTTTGAACCCAGTGGTCCAATGGACCCTTAGATGACACACAACAAATTGGAACGATGTTATGTCAATCCGTTCAAAAGTTATCGAGCCAGGGACAGACGGACAGACAGACATGCAGATAGGGCATTCCTATACAGAGCAGTTGCGAGACTCTGAATTATTTATTAAAACGAAACTTAATTAGCATTATGAATTTTATGAAAGTTTAATGAGCTTAAGCGTATAGGTCGCTGATAAGCTAAAATTGCCGCGGTTGCCGAAATTGTTTACATATTTCCAGCAGTGCCTGAGCCTGAATTCATAGGATAAAGGGCATTGGAATGAAAACAAAACAGAATATTTTATAAAAGCGGTACAATGAACATTCTACGTAGTAGCTTCATACAAATCAAGGTCTCTTTCCCAACATAAATAAACCTAATAAATAGTTAATTTATAGGGCATTCAGCTACTAAAGGAGTTCTTTCTTCTAGATATTTATACGCTACTCTGGATAAAGAAAATTGAAACGACTTTAAATGCTATATTATCGTAAAGGTAAAAGGAAAATGTATTATTCAGGTGAATTTATTTTTGTCGTACGTATACGTATATTTACTTATAGATAGATACAAAAGGAAAGTATTTAGTACATACAGTAAGTACAGTATAGTAGTCTACAAGCACTTCCATCTACTTTTCTTGTTCTTTGTTCTCTCCAGACACATCCTCAACTACAGAGATTTCATTATGTTAGTGATGATTTTTTTGGGAAAGTAGCGTCTGATGAAATGTGTTGGAGTACTTTTGTTTGTTATTACAGTACTTAAAAGTAAACATTGCTCTGTATGTACACATGAACATCACAAAAAACCTAGAGAGATTAAAACGTAATATGTATGTAGATACGTTTGCTTGGCTAGTTCGGCATTACGTATGATAGCAAAGCAATGCCTCGGAATTGTTTATTTCATTAGTAATCTGCGTAAGTACCATCTAAGGTCACTTATCCAAGCTATCTATCTCGTGGGCAGAAACTGAAAACAATTCCCAGTATACTTGATGGAATAAACCATTTAGAGAAAAACATCGCTACATAACTCTTCTATGCTAACAAATCTTTCTCGCATTTTACAGCAGGCAGCTCCTCTGTGAACATTTGTGATTAGCTAGACAAAGACCTTTTTAAGTCATGAGGACACGTTGCCTAAGATGGGAGCTCGTTTTTCATGATGAACGCCAAATCTAATTCAAACGTGTATTTAATACATCATTTTTATGCAATTCCGGGAATAAGTAGCAAGGCTGCCTTACATTAAGGCACTCTAATTAGTACATGGGTGTTCAGCCAAACAGAGATATTAATTAGATGTAGTACACGATATACGCAACAGATTTAATGATAGCGTTCGTTACCATTAATGTCTTTCCCTATCCCAATATAACTATTGCACTGAATGAGACGCTAAATAAAACGGTTTACATGTGCTTTTGGGCGTCTAAATCAAGAATCAATTGAAAAATGGGTTACTTGGCTTATTTACATGCCAAAAGGATAAAGATTGCCAACACAGTTGCCCTCTGAACTACCTAGACATTATTTCGAACTAGGCAAATAATAATTAGTAGCATTAATGAAGACAAATTGTTAATCACTATCATATTAGTAGGTAGACAAATTCATTTAATTTAGCAGAGGCCGCAAGTAAATTTAATTTGGTTTTAATTTGATATTGTGAATTCTTCGTACACATACTTTCGAGGCAGTTGTTTATTAAAGCAGATGTTACAGCCGGTACGTCTTACAGTAACTACGCTCACAGCCGGCCGGATAGAACTGAGTGTAAAACTCGAAGGACCAACCATAGCTACAAGGCAAGGATTTTCTCAAGAGCCAACCGTCAGGAGATGGGATAGCATCTGCATCAATATTGTAACTGCTAAAATAACTCTTAAGCTTCGTAGCAGCCACAGTTAAATACTTTCCTCAATTTATTAATCAAACATAGAGTCTCATCAACATACGTTTAGTCTGGCAACGAAGGAACAATCACTCGTCAGATTATTCATCACCTGTAAACATTTGATGTCAGTTAAATTCAAATAAAATTGTCCGACAAATGATAGACAAAAGGCCCTTTGCCCTTAGCCATTCACTAATGCATACCAGTTATATAAAATAACACAACATAATTCAAATCGATGCCATTTCTACTATTTAATATTTTGCCTTTCACAGAAACCTAACTTAAATACCCGCTTTCACCTAACTTTATTTAACCAAGCTACACAGTGGTCGACAACACCAGAATTAGCGAATACTGAATGGACGTCTTTTTCAATGCCGTACGACAATAAGAAAGAAGACAGAAGGGAAAGCTCTTAGAACGAATACGAAGTGGTAGAAAAACCGGAACAAGTAAACAGGCTAATAAATTTAAGGAGGTCCAAGAATAAATACACCAATGCACAGGGTTCTTCAGATATTATACAACTTATTTCCCATTTAAATACCATTTCTTTCTAATTTTACGTGCCTTCATAATATTGTCATTTGTTTACACTTTGTCTCCAAATTTGATTGGGAAAGTCTTACCTATGTAACTAATATCTGTGCAACCCTGTATGTATCTGCTACACCAAAACACTCAGACAAAAAGTAATGGATATAACTCCTGTGTTTTTTGTTGTGCTGATGATGAAAGTCGTGAGTCTCGGACTCGTGTGATAATCCATGGTCCATCTAAATATCAATGGGTCTGACGGAACTGAACTGAGTGCAATAACTTTTATTTGGTGTAATTTCCATTTTGATGTCTTTGTCCCTAGATAGCACTATAACTTATTTCCCATTTAAATACCATTTCTTTCTAATTTTACGTGCCTTCATAATATTGTCATTTGTTTACACTTTGTCTCCATTGGGAAAGTCTTACCTATGTAACTAATATCTGTGCAACCCTGTATGTATCTGCTACACCAAAACACTCACACAAAAAGTAATAATGGATATAACTCCTTTGTTTTTTGTTGTGCTGATGATGAAAGTCGTGAGTCTCGGTCTCGTGTGATAATCCATGGTCCATCTAAATAACAATGGGTCTGACGGAACTGAACTGAGTGCAATAACTTTTATTTGGTGTAATTTCCATTTTGATGTCTTTGTCCCTAGATAGCACTAGAAGGGTTCTCGTAAAAAGTAATTTAGCAGCAAAGACGTAAAAAACGAGCATTTATTTCTTTTTGATGATTTTGACATTGAAAAAACGAATTAGAGAAGCTCGACACTGTTTCCATTACAAATTACATTGTAACGTGTAACGTATCTTTTTTAATCTACGCAGTTAACATCATTTTACGATTAGCAAATAAATTGCTTGCCTACTGTACTCAAATAAATACCTATAGCACTCACATCTTCTATATCCTAAATATCTTTTGCGAAAATGATATGACGTAATCGATTGCTGTTCAAATAAACGTACCATCCATTACCCCCTTTTACTACGTGAATGTTGTTTAATGATCATGAACTTTTCTGTAAATGACTTTATTTTTGCAGGCAAAATAAAGATGTTTTCAGAAATCAATTTACCATTTATAGTTATAGGCACATTATTATCAGACACATTATGGCATAAATATACGTCGTACTTATGAAGGATCGTGCACAATGTGATGTATCGAATAAAGTAAGAACATA
>JABASI010004944.1:0-13143 GCA_019776505.1 Tomocerus nigrus | reverse complement strand
TAGTTGCAAGTCATGTGATATTACTTGAAAGTCATGTGATATTACTTGAAAGTCATGTGATATTACTTGAAAGTCATGTGATATTACTTGAAAGTCATGTGGTATTACTTGCAAGTCATGGGGAATCTTTTGAAAGTCATGTGGTATTGCTTGAAAGTAATTTGGTATTACTTAAAAGTAATTTTGGTAGTACTTGAAAGTAATTTGGTATTACTTGAAAGTAATTTGGTAATGTCGTGTTTAGCTGTTTTACACGTAAAAGAGTGTAGGGGGTTTTATTGCCGTGAGTTATTAGTGCTTCATAAATATGTTTCAGTACTGCAAGAGAATTAATTCATTTTTAAGAGATAATTATATATATTATATGGATTATACATCCATTTTAACTGATTGCGTGCCGGTACTCATCTGACCCGAAGGTACAGGTACACCGCCAACCAATTTGTTTATTCGTGCAAGCCTTGAGTTTGACATTATTCTACTTTTTTCGAGATAGTTATAATCCCGTTTTACGTGGAACAAAGGAGACAAATATTTTTGATGTAAAAGCTTTTATTTATCTGGATCCCGGACAAGTTTATTTTGAACAGCACTTAGATTCTGTTGTCGAGCCGTGAGTGGCAGCTATTGAAGACAACAGTAGATGTGCATGTGCTCCTTCGAGCGAGCGGCTTCGAAAATAGCTGCATAGGGTGGCAGGGATGGAGGGTCGGTTGTTGAATTCGCGGTAGTAGCTAGTTTTGTGACAGTTTTTACTGGTTAAGGTTTCCTCGAATAAAAAGGGAGTAACACATTCAAAAAGGAAATAACCTATTTGAAATTGGCCATTTTGGATGAGTTATATGATGAAATCGTTTGGTAATACTTTAAAGTCTTTTGGCAGAACTTTAAGGTATTTTGGAAGTACTTAAAGTCTTAAAAATGGTTTTAAGCAAAAAATTGACAATTTGTCTCTGAAAAAATCATTAGAGGTAACCTAACCTCGGTCTTGAGTTGATTCTAGAAAGAGCCTGACATTAATATGCCATATGCCATATGTAATAGTTATTACTTACCCTTATAGAGTTTTTCTGTATTAAAACATTTTTTTGAATGATAGTGTCTGTGGAACTATAGCCAAACCTAAAACTTTTGTACATTCGGTCAAATCTATTAATTGGACTTTGCTGGAGCTAGCAATTAAATTAACCAATAAACATAGGTACCTTTACCATTCTATTTTTAGGGGAACCAAAATCGTTTTAAATGAATATAAAAGTGAACAAAAATATTCTTAGGAGGTTACATTTTATTTTTCTATGAGGTGTAAGTCAATTCACAGAATTAAATGGATAGTTTACGTTGGGGTCTCCACACTAGCGACCGGTGTCTCGATAGATGGCAATTTATGATACCAGATATAGCCTCTTGAAATCCCCGTGTCTCAATGATATAGTACTTCGTCGCCTGTCGGTTTGGCAAAGGTCAGATTAGCAAAAAAACATGTTTTTGGCAAATGTCAATAACGGTCCTTTAGGCAGGTTATCTGAGAAATTACATAAATGTATGCATTTAGAAATGGAGAAATACTAGTAGATAAGGCGTATAGGGTCATCTGAGATATGCAAATGCGTGAGTGTAAAACTCTTAGTACGGAATTTCTCTCAGCAGCCGCTGACTCTAAGGTAAAGGCAGCAATTATTGCTTGTTGATGAGATTGCTTTGTGAGTGAATGGTCGAACGAAATTTTCCAAAGTCTGCAGCATAGCAAAGCATCTGTCAATTGCATTTGTATCCAGCCACCTGTTTGGAGGTTAAGTTGCGATAGCAAAAAATATTAATACCTCTCTGCCTGGCTGATATGTTATTAGTTCGGGTAGTTGAGTAATACTAGACAATAGTTTCAACGTTTCAAACATCTCAATCTTCATATGTCGTGCGTCGTTGATTTCTGTCGTTCAAAATCATATTTATGGCAAAACTTAATGACAGTTCAAAACAAATCTGACAGCCAAGTACGCATATCAATTTTTTTTAAAGACTTATTTGGTTAATGAGATTAATGTCATATAAATTCTATTCCTTGTACTTTCTTTAATGGTTGTCCGCATGTCCTCCTGCGTTAGTTTTACAGAACTATTGTACAGTTCTTGTATGTCATTGCTTCATTTTCGTCATTCTCATTCGATAGTGGCCTAGATGGTTTACTTTTAAATTCAATTTCGTTATCAAGTTTCGTAAATCCAATTCCAGGTTTCTATAGTTCATCCTCAAGGTTAATTAGGTCGATGAAACGAACAACACGTGCATCCTAGTCTTGTTTTCGACAAATTACCGCTCTATTTCCGTGGTCTTTTACGATATATGTCTGGTTTCTTTCGTTTCTAAGCTGCATAAAACCATCGTAATGGCGTTTTGTATTCTGATGCAATTGAAAAGTATTGCCTTTGGTTCCTTCGTAAATTTCTTTCGCCTTTTCCCCATTTTCGGAAAAAGGTATCTAATAGTTTTATCCACATAGGAATTAACGTCTGCGAGGCTAAATGAAATGGAAGTTGATTATGATTATGATGATTATGGAAGTAATCCACAATCGTTTGTATTCGTTTGTTGTGATAATCTTCCAGTAATTTGGATAATTCTGTATATTCATTCTCCAAAACGAATAGCGGAGAGCGGAGTTGCTCTCTAATTTTCTTAAAGTTCTTCGTTTGTTTCCTTTTCCTTTGTGCTATTTAGCAACTTTAAATACTGAAAATAGCATGTTGGTAATTAACTGCCAAGCCCGTTCATATAAATATCCATAATTTTGTCTAATTGAATCGTAAAATATTATACTCGCAAATGATGTGCTTCGCCACAGACTCGCAGAATGCAAGTTGGACATTGTGTGTGCCACCTATAAGAGTCAGAGTGAACATTGAATCTACGACTACAAATCTGAATACATGGAAATAAATTGATTAGTTAACTTACACAATAATAATAATAATATTGAATAATATTGAAATAAGTAGCGTCTTACATTTCAGGTTTATGTTCAGAAGGATCCTAACTTTTTATTTTTAATGAACTGAAGAGTTGGCAATAGAAGATCCGAGAACGAACTGATTTTTCAATTGTCAGACAGAGAATGGGGACTGGATTTCCTTCGTATTCGCTTTGTCCATCAAGTTCAATACGGAAAAGTATAGTAGTAGTGTTGCACTTTACTTTGTAAAAGTAAAGTGCAACAATAGGGAATGTATATATGGTTGGGCCAAATGACAGATGTGACAAGGTCTTAAGTAAGTCTATTCCTGAAGTTCAATCTGTAAATCTCTGTTTCACTTACTCTTCTTTTAATTACATATAATATGAAACGAATCTTAAAGCTAAATTAACTCTATAGGTATATATATAACAAGTCATGTCAGGTCGCAAACATTCAAGTTACATGAAAATGTACATCTACTTATGTACCGTATCATAGTGTGTACAAGTATATCTGTCTGTATTGAGTGTGTGAAGTGAAGGAGTGAAGAAATCGTGAGAAGTGCGTAGGTCAAACTGCATTTGCTTGCACATGCAAACAAAAACATGTGAAAATGAAATTGAGTGTGAAAAGGGATAAGGGTCTGTGTAAGGCTGTGTGGATGTAAAGCTCGATCTGATACTATATCTCCGTCCTTGTAATAATGCAACAGTCAGACACTAGTTATTATAGGCTTTGACTGTAGATTGCTAACCAATTTAATAACAAACGTCAAATCTCCCAATTTATGAGTTATCACAAACGGTCCTCCAAGTTTAGGCTGCAAATTATCTGGCTCTCCTTTCATTCTTGTTGGAACCTCGTACAGAACCTCGTCAACTATTCTCAACTTACACTGTTTCCTATTTTTATCGAAGTACTTATTGGTCTGTTGCTGTAAGAGAACTAAGTTATCCCTAGCGCTTTTCATTCCACTTTTATATTGGGCCAGAAAGCATCGGCTGCCAATGATCGAGTTGGCAGGGTAATCATGATGTCACCAGGATGTTCTATATCTCTTTTAAGCATAATATATGAAGGTGTTTATAACAGAGAGCTACGAACTGCTGTATTATATGCCATAACGCTAGTGGGTAACATATTCTTCCATTCTCGGAATTCATCGTATTCCGAGATCTGCTTGCCTATCATTTCAGCTAAGGTTTTATTCATTCTCTCCACCCAACCAATGATAAGGATCACTACCTATTTACCTATATCATTACAATATATAAACTTAACAGTAAGCGTTACAAATATATCGTATCACAGGTCTATCACATTTAGATCCTTTACTGCATTTCTATTGTGCAATCTAGTTCCTTCTTGAGAGACTTTTTGAAATAATATAATGGCACTTTCTGAGTCATAGTCTGAGGTATTTTAAGTCTGAGGTATTTTGATGCCTCACTTCCACATTTTCGCAATAGAAACCGCATTTTTGTTTTCTCTGCTGCGAAAAGCTGGAAGCAGCTAAAGTTTTTACCGCTTTCCTGTTGTAAAAATGATTTTGTGGCACCATCCCTTTCTATTTGGGAATGAGATGTTTCAGATGTAGGCTGTTAGCCAAAAGAGCTTCAGCTGCAGCGTAGTGTTTACTATATTTACAAGGCGAATCTTTTACAATAGCGAATCGTAAAAGAAGAATTGTCTCGTGTACAACCAAAATGTAATAACTATCAAGAAGTAAAGGAATATTTACCTGCCATTTTGTAATTTGTCACCTATTTTCCACTTACTCTTTTACACATTACATGAGGCGCAATTTGGATACGGTCTTTATTTTTGCAAAAGTCATTATGCATTAGTTGCAAGTGTCTGTCAATTGCATTTGTATTCAGCCACCAGTATTAATTAAAGTTGCCATAGCAAAAAAGGTTAATACCTTTTTGTCCGACGAGCATGTTATTTGTTCGGCTAGTGGAGGAATACTAGACAATAGTTGTTTCCACGTTTCATACGTCGTAATCATCATATGTCGTTGATTTCTGTCCAAAATCATATTTGTGGCTAATTCTATTGACATTTCAAATCAAAATTGACATCTAGGTACGTATATCAATTCGTACTTAGACCTCTTTCGTTAATGAACGAGATTAGTGTCATTACTATTTACTTTCCTAGTTAGCGTTAGTTTAACAGAACTATTGTACAGTTCACGTATGCCATTGCTACATCTTAATTATTCAATAGTGAGCTAGATGGTTCATCACTTTGAATTCAGGTTTTAATTAATTTAATTCACTGGATTTTTCGTTATCGTAACATATTCAGTAATAATGTGGTAATAAATAATGCATTGTGGTTGCCCTATACCGCGTCTTTGGCGCGTTTTCGTCAGCATTTGGTGAAGCGTTTCCAGGTCCAAGTTGTATTTTGTATTCGCAGGCAGCCAGTCTGAAAGCAATTCCATTTGAAACTAAACTATTTTCTGTTCTACAACGTAAGAAAATTTTACTTTTACATTTATTACCTTTAACATCAGCGGAATATCAATTTTTGCAAAGGCGGAAGGTAATGGAATGAATTGGCGGAGGAATTATCTTTGGCGGTTTTCTATGTTTGACCGCTAATTTGTCTGCTTGCTGGGCGAATTGGAGCAGTCGGCTCCAAGGGCGTATCTAGGGGGTGGCTTTATGGCTCAAGCCACCCCCATATCCCGAGAAAAAGAGAAAACTTTGACAAAATAAGCGAAAAATACCAAAAATTTAGTTATTAATTTAGTAATTTTCATTCACGTTTGACCCAAAATCGCAAATGTTTCGGGCTACGCGCGATTTAGGGCTTTTTAAAATATGAGGAAAAAGTTAAGCCACCCCCAAATGAATTTCCTGGCTACGCCCTTGGTCGGCTCTCTGTCGTGATCTTATTTTTAGGTTTCTTTTTCTATGGGAGTCCATGGCAAAATAACACTGATACTGGGTTACCTCTTCTTCCTTTACCTCTTCGAATTCCTCAATAGGGGGTCCCTGTTCTGGTTCTGGCCTTTCATACACGGAAATTCGCAGTGTGGACGTTTCAGCACTTTTAGAGAGTTGTGGATCGCAAACGACCCTATTCCGTATTCAAATCCCTGTGGCTGATTGCGGCACTGATGACTGAGAAGAATATCCTAATCGTGTTTAAACATGTAGCAACGAAACTGTTTTGACGGTGCTTTGGCTGCTCGGTCAATTGGTTCTCCACTTCTTATTTTCTCATAATCACTCTCCTTGGCATTATGCAGAGCGGATGGAGGTACAGCGGTCATATTTTGTGTTTGATCTTACCGCTCACTGGTTCGGTGAGGTCAGAAATGAAGCGAAGTAAACAAGGCTAATAATACCAGCTCTTCCTCTTACCGTTTAGTAGGTTATGGCACTAGAAAAAAATTTATGAACCAGTTTCCAATAGACACAAAGAGTAGGAAGGGGGTTCTTAAAATGTTTTCCTGTAATACGCCAACACTACACTTTGTTAGATTCATTACAAAATGGAAAATTTTGTTCAGATTAGTTTTGGTAAAAAAACCTGAGCATCTGAAGGTCTCGCAACAAATAATTGCACTGTACGGATACTTAAAGAAGCCTCACTTATTTTCGTGAAACATACGCTCTTTGATGTTACCTTTCCTAACTTGGACATTGAATGCCCTCTAACCGTCTGCCCAGAAGATACTCATTTGCTTAGCATGTTCTCCTTGACACGTTTTATGTCTTTTCTTCTTCGTGGAGTTACCTGTTTTCTACGTTGACGGCCTTCTTCTCGAACGTCACAACGCGCCCGGGGATGGCCTAAATGTAAATTTTGATATTGTTTGGGGATGCAAGGCACAGGTAAGGTAATTATACATATGACGTAGATTTGCCGTGATTCCAATATTAACGAAAAGGCATATAGGCATAAAATATGTTTTCATTAATAGCAATATATTTACAGACTATACAAACAATCAATTTTCCGTTTAGGGGATGTCTTACTCATTTTCATCTTGTTCCGTCAACCTAGTGGATAGCTCATACCTCCCTTTTCTTTTCCCTCCCCTTAATCAATGTTAAAGTTCATTCGCTTTACAAATCGTCTCCCAGCAGCATTCATTTCTCCGAGTACAGCGGAAACTGTTCAGAATCCAGTCCGAGTCCGCAGTAGAAGCTGATAATGAAATTTAGAATTTTGCTTTTCTAGGGCTGCGGTCCGGTTGACATTACTTTTGGGGATTACGAAGGCAGAAGTCCCTACTCCTATTGTGCTTAAGTCAGTAGCTAGTTACAGCCCCCATTGAGAAGAGTGTCAAGTTCGAATCCAGTGTCATTATTTATTACTACAGCTGTGTTTATTAAAATAAAATGATTTTTTATGTTATTAGGTTAGAATTAGAGATTCTACCTGAATGAAAAATTGAATCTTGCTCTTTGAAAATATAAATGTTTGCAATTTTGAGACAAAAATGAAAAATCAACATTTCTCAAATGACCCCTATTGGTCTACAAAACATTTTTTCCTCTTTCCCTAACCTAACCTATTGCTACCGTAGTGTGCTTTTTAGCCATAGTATGATCCTTTTGTGTAATTTGGTATTCCTTGAAAGTAACTTGGTATTACTAGAAAGTAATTTTGTATTACTTGAAAGTAATTTTGTATTACTTGAAAATAATTTGATATTGCTTGAAAGTAATTTGGTATTACTTGAAAGTAATTTTGTATTGCTTGAAAGTAATTTGGTATTACTGAAAGAAATATTATTGAAATAATCCCTGTAGGGGATTTTGTCATTTTCAATCCAGATTGTTAAATCTAGAAAGTCTTTAGATTTACCAGTTTCTCCTGTAAAGGTGAAATCTTGGTCTATTAAGATAGATTAAGATAGATAGTCTAGATTTAGGTCAGTTCTATGGATAATGATAATATCATCCAAAAGTCTGGTGTACATTTTTGGTGATCGAAAATCCGGTCAAAATCGCTTTAGGTGTACATTTTTGGTATATATAAAAATTATTAAATATCGAAAAATGCGTAATTTTATTATAAATATGTAAATATTTTGAAAATGAGTAAAATATTTTGGTCAAACGGCGTTTGGCAATTATAAGGGATATATAAGTAGAGTGAAAAGTGCCACCATTTGAATTTGCGAATCCTATTTTCTGTAAAATTGCAAAAATGGCAAAAAGTCGACTTTTGGAAAACGCCAAAAACGGTCAGTAAAAAATGAAAGTTGACTTTTGGACGGGTTTTCGACAAAATTTTGACGTCAATTAGTTGCACACTAGTAGTTTATGGGATTTAGGCGCTAGGAAATGTATTCACAATATTTTCAAAAATTAATTACAACTATTAGGTATGGTACCTTGAGCGAAAAAGGCGAAAAATCGGAAATCGACCTTGTAAACATAGATCCGTCAGTAAAAATTGTATTTATGGATGGATTTTAAAAATTCCAAAAATTGCACTAACCATTAAAATGATAATATAACGATTTAGCGTTGACAAAAATTTAAAAATAATTTTTTCAAAATTTTACAAAATTTTGAAAAATTTTGAAAAATTTCCCAGAATTATTAGGTTAATTTTTAAACGTTTAAATATTGTATAAAAGTATTAAAAATATTTAAGTTGGGTTTATAATTCGGGTTGACTACCATAGATCTCATTAAAAAATTAAAAACGGCCATTTATTGATCAATTTTGATAATTACTGATTGGATTTAAATTATTAATTAGGTTATAAATTATTTCCAATATTAAATGACCTCTAATTAGGTTTATATTATGTTATTTTTAATTAGGTTAGGTCAGGTAATACTTGAAAAGTAGTAATGGGTCCCAAAAATTGAAAAAATCAATTTTTTGTAAGTACCGATTGGGTTATTATTCCTAAAAAATAAATTAACCTTTGATTAGGTTTATATTTTAGTGTAGTTTGGTTAATTTCATTTAGGTTAGGTCAGGTAATGCTTGAAAAGTAGTAATGGGTCCCAAAAATTGATCAATTTAAAATGGGTTCAATTTTAGCGATTACTTTACATTATTTACTCGAAATAATAGTGACACGTTTAGGAATTGTGAAATTAGGCTTAATCACCGAACCGGGGCACCGCGTCAGCGGCTGCTGTCGCCCCTGCGCCAGCAGGGGCAAAAATGTTTGGGATATTTCTAGGTTAGTTTATTATATTATACTCTGTGAGGTTTTTTCGAATATTTGAAAAGTTAATAGTATATTACCGTGTTAGTCAGTATAGGTATTAGAAAAGAGTCCAGAAAGAGCGAGAGGAATAACTGCCAAAGAATCAAAATATAAATAATATTAGACATGAATTTTTATTTACCTCTTTTAGAAATGGCATGACCAAAGAATATATACACATGTACACTACTTTACATAATTACAGATTATATCTCATGATTTTGGTAATGAGTAGAATTAAAAGAGGGGCGAAATCTACACAAAAAATCTTTGCGGATATTTCTAGTTTGAGAGGAAAAATTTGATGTTTGCACTAATGTCATGGAATAAAGACAATTTTTTGTCAAAAGCTAAGGTAGACTTGGGGGCAAGTAATTATTAATTATTACATTTCCCGTAAAAATATATAGTATGAACAATTATATTCCAGGTAATAATTTAGCCAACAAATAAGAAATTGTTTTTTCAGAATAACCAGTCAGTAATTTGGTATTATTTGAAATTACTGGAAAGTTATTTGGTATTACTTGAAATGGAGCAAGGATACGAGAAATCCTTCTTAGCACAAAATGTACTAATCGGGCTCAACGTTGCTTAACATTATTGGTCAGGAATCGTATTTTAACCATGATTTTTTATGGGTGGATAACAGAGAAAATCCTTTGAAAAAACAATTTAATTCAATTTTTTTGAATGTCAAATCTACCAAAATACTTTTGGAACCAGGTGAAAACTACAATATCATAATGGATGGTATTTGTTTACATGATTGTCACAAAAATATCTTCCTCACAATAGCATTAATTGCAATACTTAGAAAAAAATGTAAAATAAATGACCAACACAGTCACTCACAATTCACACAAAGACTTAATTAAACACTTAATAATTTAAATATTCTCTAGAATATTAAAAGTTAGTGTGTCGATCATTATTCATTCAATTAATTCTACATTTAACTCGTTCAAAATGGCCAGATTAGCCATGGAACCCCTAATTGAAATCATTTCATCAGAAATGTTGATATTATTATTATTAGGGGATGGTATAAAATTACTACCTTCAAAAGCATTGGCTGAACGATTCGATTCCGTTCTATGTTTAAAAGTAAATTGTTTATCGGGTTGAGAAGAGCTTCGTAGGTATCTTTTTGGTAGCCCAGTTTCTGTAGATTTGGGATCGGTTTTACCTTTGCCGTTTTTACCACCATTTTTCCCATTAGGTTTGGGTATATTAGTATTGGTGGGAGGGGGTGTGACTGTATTACTTCTAGAGACACTAGTCCTAAGGATAGGAGTTGGATTTAATTTATTGGGACTTAGTTTGGGGACATTAGGCACATTCATTGACTCTATACCACCACTTATACTATTTTGGTTAGTTCCTGTAGGTATAAATGTAATTGTGGTTGATGGGGAGGATGAGTGTGGAGGTGAATGATGTTGCCCAGAAACCCCATATTTACTAAAAATATTTTTAGTGTTAGTCAGGCCCTCATTACTGGAAAAGGGGGAATAAAAGGCCATCGTGGAGGAAGAGCCGGATGACGAGACATTTGGATTTAAATTGCGAATAGGGGATTGCATTAAATTGGTCAATGCCTCTAGCTGCTCTGGTGGTGAAGCTGGGAATGACAATTCAAATTGTGAGGACAATGGTGTTTTTACTAGGTACATTATTTTCCACCAAAGAATCTGAAAGTGTTACAACATTAAGTAAGGGATTTTCAGTCAAGTCTATAATTTTTTGTTGTTGCTGACGACCCGAAAATCTGTCACTATATTGTGGGGCAAAGCCTGGGCCCCTCCCAATATTATTATTATTATTACCATTATTTGGGGGGTTATTTCCAGAATTACCTGAGCCACCACCAGAAGTGCCAGGGTTATTACCACTTCCCCCCGCTGCATCTCCCCCCGAGGAGGGGGGAGGAGGAGGGGTTTGATGATTACCATTATTATTATTAATGCCTCTTCCGCCACGGCCCATACGATTTTCCGCCTTTTATTATTACGGTTAATACCTTCACCAATCTGGGGAATATTTGAGCCACCATCGTTGCCTCTATTATTATTATTTGGATTATTGTTAGGATTTCTATTTCCTCCTCTCCCGCCTCGACCTCTAAAACCACCCCGACCACCCCGGAAATTACCACCCCTTCCACGGGGTCTACCACGCATTGATTGAATACCCGGGAAATTAACGTATTCAGTAAAGGTTGGGACTTGTGGGGATGCCATGGAGCGGATAAGCCTAGCTGCAGTATTTCTGAACTCTGTTCTGTGCGCTGTAATAGTTTGTGCATTAGCAAGTAATTCATTTAGCGCAGTATTTTTATTTTCAATAGTATTATTGATTGCGTCAATAGAAAAATTAAGTGGATTTTTGTGAATATTTTCCAACAATTTAATTCCATAATAGTTATTTTTAGAATTCAAAAGTGGGGGTGACGCGTCTTCTCTTATATATCCAGGGACAGTTATACGCAATCAGCTCGTAAAATCATCATCGAAATTGATTTTTTTGATATTAAAATTAGTATGAAATTCAAGTAAAGAGAGTTTTTGCAATTTGGCTATCCAGAGCCTTGCAGCATTATTAATTTTTCGATCATAATCAGTACGTGCCTGTTAATTGCCTTTGCATATCCGCATCGGCTGGGTAGTCTGTGGGAATAAAGGGAGGCTGTGATTTGGAAATACCCTTAAATGTCATTGAGAAAATATAAGCTGTCAGGAGCTCAATGTGGTATTGAAGTCCGCTTGCAGCTGCTTTAACATATAAATGGGCCGAAATGGCTTTAATTAAATTCATTTGTTGAAATGCGAATTTAGGTAGAAAATTAAAAAAGGGAATATTCAGGTCTACATTTACATTTGTGACCGATTTTCCAGCTTTTTCGGCATCTTTCCAATTATTGAGATTGTATTGTATTTGCCATATATCCATAAAGCAATTAACAATTTCCACTTTAATAATATCGGCAAGAGGTAGCTCAGGGCACATGGGTCTAGTTGCTGTAAGCTCATCCTCTTCAAAAACACGGGGAATTACAAATCCCCAATGTCATTAATAAATTCAAGATACTTTGATACGAAATAATCTCTTGGGGTAGCCATAATGGCATGGTGGATTTTTAGTACTTTTATATTGTCTCTATCCAATAAATTGGAATAAGCAGTATAATAGTTTGGGTAAAATTCCATTGTCATTGTCAAGAGTTCACTTTTACTGTAATTGGAATCATTCAGCCAACTACTGCCTAGGTTTTTATCTAAAGAATATTGCTGTACATGGGTGGCATTAGCCAAATTATTTAATATTTTTGTAATGGGATTGTATACCTTGACGGCGGTGCTTGTAGAAGGCTGCTGTTGTTGTTGTTGATCTGCCATGACGGTGAATGTTGAATATGAATAAATTAATGACCCAAAATAATTGTAATTAATTGTGAAAAAGGAGAGTACCTACATCAAATCCAATTGTTTCACATCAATTGAAAATGTGGAGAATATTTTTTATTGTGACGATGAAATATTTTTTTCTGTAAGGGGTGAAAGGAGATTTGATGGAGTATATGACGATGATGAGGTTCTGAATAGTAGGTTGTATCTCAATGATGGTGATATAGAAGAGGATGTTCCGATGAAAAAAAAATGAACTTCTCAAAGAAATGGTGCAGAATAATTTTTTATTTCCAAGAAGCTGTGCATAAAATGTCCTCAGGAACAATTGGCCTCAGGGTCGACTAGTTTCGTCGCCAATAGACTTGTACAATTACTTTTCAAGACCTGTTTTTCATGAGGATAACAATAATAAATATTTTTTGTTTCATAAAAAACCATCAATCGTCTAAAAACTCAACAATTTTTAAAAAAAAATATTGTTACAACTTTTTTGAAATAAAATAATCATCCTTTCATAATAAGTTAAATAAATAAATAAATAAATATTGTTAGTAATAAAATTATTAGAATAGACATGG
>JABASI010004943.1:0-11358 GCA_019776505.1 Tomocerus nigrus | reverse complement strand
TGGACACTTTAATAAATCAAATCTGAAAAATGAAATCAAATCTACAATATTAGTGCAGGTAACTGTGCAATTGTGTTTTGTATCAAAACAACCAAATTTTAGTTGATTTTAGTAACAATTTTCTATGTGTAACTTTCATTTTGAATTGCATACGTTTTCTTGATTACCTGCGTCTTAATATTATTATTGGATATTTTTTAAAGAATGAAACTACATATTTTAATTAGCAATGCTCGTAGGAATTAATTACAGATCGAATAGAATTTATACTCGTTATAGAAATAGCTACTTAAAAATGGCTGAATGGTTTTTCTTGTGATTGTTGGATTTTAATTGAATATCATAGTTAAAATTAAAAAGAAAACACGACAAATTGCACAAACAAATTTTAATAACAGTTCCCATCATCTTAACTACACTCTACTAATATAATACTACATAATACTACATTAATAACTAGGTACACTAATACTAATACTACATTTCATGGGAAACGATGGAATAATTAGTAAATAATAGTGGCTAAAGCATGTAAATAATTTTAATTACACTTACATTTCATGTAAAACTATATTAATTCTAAGAATTTAATTATGAATTGATTTATTTGCCTACAATACTATCGGTATAGGTAGTTAGGAATATGGATATAACACCATTGTCATAATGGATGAGTATAAAAGTGTGTCGTGTGTGTGTTTATTAATTCTCTTGTTTTGTTTATACGATCCTTTTGTCTGATTTAAAAAAGGATAGGATATTCGAGTGATAATCGTTTTATTAAATGAGACAGGCTGATTGCAGTCCAAATCCCTTGTTTAATAAATTGTTGATTAGTGAATTGGATTTTTTGGAAGTTTTAGAAATGGTTAAGTATTAGTACAGCGGCTATTATTATTTGTATGGAAATATTATTGTGAGCTATAGAAGGAGCATAAGTATAGGAGCTGAGTATATAAAAAAGGGCTGACGTGAGTTTTAGTTGGTGGTGGATGATAATGATGGAATATTAGAGAGAGAGACTTGTTCTGAAATGGAAAGAAGAGAGTCTTAGTACAAACAAGTTTCAATTAAGCTGGTGAAGAAGGTCCGAACCTGTAATCACCTAATATCATATCATTATTTAAGCTAAGTGTATTATCTCATGGCAGAATAGTTAAAGTTAAAAGCCTCCTTCAAACCCATTCATTACAGACTCTCGGACTTACTTGCTTAGACTCCGTTTTGAATTATTCTTGTGCACAAGTACTAAGTATCTCTCCCTATGTGCACCGTGTCTGTGTGTGTGTGTGTGCTCTACTCTATAATCTCCAACTGTTATCATCACGAAAAACTCGTCTATTCTATAGCTCTATTATTATGACGAACAGACTCCTGCTTAGCTCACATACACTTATCTATCTACATATTATATATACAAGTTAATAATGTGCACATAAAATTTACATATCCATTTGGATTTAGATTAGAGTGAGCTACTTATTTACTACTACTACAACTCGCCACCACCCTACATGCCAACTCACTTCATTCCAAGTCTGACCATCATTTTCTCAATTCATTTCAATCCATTAATGTTTCTCAAATATCTTCGTTATTTTCTCAATTATTACTTAAGGACGGGTTTCAGCTTTGAAAAAACCGAATTGAAGGAAGATGGTTTAATGCACAATTATGAGTTTGACATTTTTGAATTCTATTTACTTTTTTTCAGGACACAAGGAGCAAACAGCAAACTCTTTTGAAATTAAATTTCTGTATTACAAAAAATGTAGTTTTTTGGAGTGCGGATAATGAAAAGAAACAATGTATAGTCCAGTCATTTTAAAATGGCGATGAAAAGCTCGGAATTGTGATTATGGCCTCAATTTCAATTACCAAATTGAGGCGTCGGATTTATTTCATTGCCATTTTAAAATGACTCGACAATATTTGGATTTGAATTGCTTATAATTTAGAGAAACACAGTTGTGACCATCAAGTCCATCATAGGTACCCTAATTATTTTTTCTCTCCTTTTTTGAAATTTTTGCAACTCAGCACGTTTTCTCAAAATGGTGGGATCAGGTTTTTAAGATTTTGAATTTTAAATTACGCGAGGTCGCCACGGTACGAAGCTGTTCCATGGAATTCTTATGGGAAAAATTTAAAATTTGTCGCTGCTTATAAGCATTAAATGTGGGCAGTATTTATGAAGCTACAACCCCTCCTTAAATACATTTTTTATCCATGAGTGTATACAGTACAATAAAAGTGTCAACCAAAAAATGGACTTTCCTCACATTTTTCCATAACGTTTCTTAAACGTTGTAATCGAATTTTAAGAAAAATATTAAGTTATTGTGTTCGTTGAGGAAGAAAAACGAGTTTGAAATTAAGTGAATTGAAAAATGAGGAGAATTGGATAAGAGTGAATTGCCTTGTAAGGTGAGGCATTATATAGGGAACATTTTATATTTACTAAGCGGCTATAGCCATTAGGGTAAGTAGAAAAGTAGAAGAGTTACCTTATGATTTGCATAGTTGGTGGAGATAAAGCGTAATAAGCATAATTTCGCCAAGCGACTTGCTGTAATATTTTAATTTTATTATTTCATAATTCTAGCTTAGGAGGGTTAATAACAAACTGAGAAGCGGATGGACGGGCGGAGCGCAGCCATACAGACATTTAATATTGAAAGAAAACAAAAACTCTTGTGCTAATGCTACACTCAAGACATTAATTTAACTCCCATCTCCAGTTAACAATTTTTACCAAGAACTAAGAAGTACATGGACAAAGTATTGGCAAAAGAGTTCTTTTATGAGATATTATTAGTGGAGCTGGATTGTTGCATTGAACTCCTTCAATCACTCAGACGCTCATTTCACCCATCCTCCTCCTCCTCCTTACTCATTCTTATTCACCACATAATTTATGACTTTATTTCATTCTACGATGTGAGATTATGATATATACCCCCATTACTTTATAATAGATTGCTCCCACTATACTATCTCCTATCATATACATCATAATAATAACATCCCATCATATTCTAACCCAAGAATATTCAGAGACCGGAAAGTTAGTAGTAGCAATTTTATTTATTTTTCATTGCTAAAAATTAACAAACAGATTTTCGTGACTTTAAGAGCCTGGAAATTATTTCAATTAGCAATTATAATAATTCCGGTATAAGATTGTAGATATCTTTCTTGAATAGAAAGCTGGATTTTGGATTTGGATAAGGATTTTTGGCCGATTCTTTTAAATTCTGCAATTATTCACTTCAAACAGTAGTTCACTTTCCTGTTTGACTGAGTTGAACTGACACTTTGAAAATAGTTAATATAAAGTTTCACTTTAGTTGTCGAACCTGACGAAAGCAATATGAAACATGTCGTTTCGAATAGTGAAAAATAAAATTAATCAAAACTGAATTTGGATTTTTGGCCGATTCTTATAAATTCTGCGAAAATTTATAACATTTATAAATTCTAGAAACGCGGCAAAATACAGCATTTCCCATTTATAACATTTATTAAATTACTATAAATTATGAATCGTATAAACTTTATAAATTTTATAAACTTCGCTACGTAAACTTTCTAATAAGTGTCATATTTCGCACATTTGGAACATTCCCGCTGTCACTTGCTCAAGAGTGTTACTCTATTTTTGATTGTTTCAGAAAAACCAAAATATAGAGCTTTTTCAATAAAATTTTAATGTAAAAATGGCATGTTTTATGAATATTTCTAATTTTGGAAACTAATTTTGCAATAGTTTCGCAACTATTTCTACAATTACGAATTTAGTGGCCTTTTAAGCAGTTCTAATAATTTGATGGCATATTTCATCAATTTTTATTGCATTTTTGTCAATTTTGGAAAATTTCTGCTCATTTTTTTAATTTTTCCAGGAAAAACCGAAATATGGGAATTTTTCATTAAAATTTAACTAATTATGCTATAGTTTTGCTACTATAGTTCTACCATTCCAAATTGTAATATCATTTTAAGCAATCTCATCCATTTTATCGTATTTTTGTCAATTTCGAAGGATTTGTGCTCACATTTTCCTTTTTCAGAACATTCTTAAAATATTTTATGTCGTTTTCCAATTTTTCTGTGACAGGTTCGATGTGATACCTTTCCGATGTCTGGAACTGTCGGCTATAAAACGTTAATTTACTCGTATAGACTACAATAATAATAAGAAGAACAATGGGAGAGTGCAATTGACAAATATCTCTCGGTAGAACAAAATGTTTTACGACGGATCTCATTACGGCCGACTATAATGGCCAGTTAGTCAGAAACGACTTTGTGAGGAATTGGCAGGGAGATTTTTGGAATTATTAATTAAAGATGTAAAGGTGGAAGGAAGAGTCACTCTGGCAGTGGATGGATGGATGAGATGAGAATGAGAAAGTGGCCGTAGGTCTGAGCGACCTTTATTTTATTGCTCCCTTATCCTGTAATACTGGTACTACCAGTGAAGTGACTAGTAGTGACTGGTAGTGGTAGTGGTAGTTTTGCTGTTCTGAAGAGAGAGAGATGATCGTTTCTGCATTGCATTCACTCCTTTCGGTTTCCCTTCAATTCATTTCCCTTGGTTGCCCATTATTTTTGTTTTATTTCATTTCATCACCACGTACTCCCTCCTCCTTTGCATACAGATGGCTCATTTTTACGAAAATTTTCATTGCCCAACGAGTTGTGCCCTAACAATCCCTCAGCAACGAAACTTGCACACTGTGCACACACAGAATGGAATGGAGCACTCTTTTTTGCATGATCACTAATCTACTTTGTTAATTTCTCCGACTCACTTCACATTTCACATTTTCTACGCTTCTGAATGTAAATAAGCCATTGTAAAAACGTCTGGAAAAAAGCAGCGGCAAAGACAAAATTAAATTTACTTGTTTTAAGTATTACTAGAATCAAAAAAGTGAAAGTTTGCCCGAAAACATAGAAAATATGTCAATTTGACGTTATCATAACGTGTAGTGGTTACATGGGTAAATTTGACATCCCCACGGCGTGTAGCACTTATTCGGTTTTTGACATCACCTCGAAAAGTTTGCAACGAGAAATTTGACATCACCACGACGTGTAGAGATTACACTGGTTGACACCACCGCGACGTGTGGCGATTGAACTGGTAAATTTGACACCACCGCGACGTGTGGCGATTGCACTGGTAAATTTGACACCACCGCGACGTGTGGCGATTACACTGGTAAATTTGACACCACCGCTAGTGTAGCGGTTACACAGGTTTTATCATCACTGCAACGTGTAGTGATTAAACGTATAAATTTAACATCACCCCAACGTGTAGTAATTGCACATATATAAATTAAACATGGCCACAACGTTTGGTGGTTACACGGGAAAATTTGACATCACCATAAGTTGTAGATGACGTGTGGCGATTGAACTGGTAAATTTGACACCACCGCGACGTGTGGCGATTGCACTGGTAAATTTGACACCACCGCGACGTGTGGCGATTACACTGGTAAATTTGACACCACCGCAACGTGTGGCAATTACACTGGTAAATTTGACATCACCGCTAGTGTAGCGGTTACAAGGTTTTATCATCGCTGCAACGTGTAGTGATTAAACGTATAAATTTAACATCACCCCAACGTGTAGTAATTGCACATATAAATTAAACATGGCCACAACGTTTGGTGGTTACACGGGAAAATTTGACATCACCATAAGTTGCAGAGGTTACACGGGTTTTGACATCCCCACGGCATAATGCGCCGGCTACTCAGGTAAATTTCACCTGCTATGGTATGTACACACTGTAAAAGGTCAAGGAGTCATCCGATTTCCCCGATTTTCAAATTAGATCTCCACCCTGACCCCAAGATCACATGCACAAGATTTGAATGAAATATTTCAAACCGTTCTGGAGTTATCTCACCAACAGACAGACAGACAGACAGACACAGACACACTGGGAATTGTAATAAAACAGCTCCCGCTGCTACTTAATAAAATTCATTGGCATTGTTGGACAGTCTGACTCGGTGTGTATAGTGCTAGAGGTTGCTTGTTGGAAATGGAGCTGGATGAATAAATATAATGGATCGTTAATTTCGTGCGAAACAATTCGTAGATCATTAATTGCAGTTAAGTTACGAGTTTCCTGCCAACCAGTTCCTCCCTTAATCGTATTTTTGACGCTTCGTTTAATTTTAATTGGGATTTTGAGGTTTCGTTTCTCTCTGCCAATAAATACGCCTCCTCTCCTCCGCCAATAGCTTTGATATACTTTCCTTATTTAGCACTTACTACATTACAAACTACTAATACCCACCACCAAACCAAAAGAATAATAATAAAACGCTATTTATTACTATTTCCCGTCCCCACACACACACATTACAAATCCTGTAGGTACTTACATTTACATGGCACAGTCACATAAATGCTGACACAACTTGACTTATCTTTAGTGAGTGCTAACGATCCTGTACTACAAATAGCTAACAAGTCCCACTTTTATTTATTATTCACTTTCCTTCTTTTCCCTTTCTCATCTCCATAATTCTGCATTCACTTTTTTTTTAATTATACATAAACAATCCCAAAAAATGCGTACAGATATCTACTCTTCATGTATTTTGAATTTTATCCCTTTAATATAAGCGTGTCTGTGAAACTATTTAATTCCAAAAAAGGAAAATTACGTTAAAAAATAAAAAAATATTTGCAATTTTTTAATTAATTAGATTATTATTTTAACTATCTCAGATATAAATTTATAATGATATCATTTTTAATTATTTAAGATATTTCAGATAATTAGATATAATATTCTTCCGTACTAAAATTATTAAAAAAGAAAATTACTTTACAAAATTTAAGAAATATTCGCAATTTGTTAATTAATTAAAATGTATTATTTTAACTATCTCAGATATAAATCTATAATAATTTCATTTTTAATAATTTAAGATATTTCAGATCATAATATTCTTCTACATAAAAATTATTTTCCATAATATTCCAAAAAATATTTATTTCTAATTTTCTTTGCATATCTGCAATTACTAAAATAATCTGGATTCTAATTAACAAATTGCAAATACTTTTTTAAAGTAATTTTCGTTTTTTGGAGTTTCTTATCCGCAATGCTCGATAAATACACTTCAAAAATCTCAATCTAAACGAAATTAAATCTATGCAACAGAGAACAAAACCTAATAGTCAATGTAGGAAAGAAATGTGTGTCCGTACAAATAAAAACATCGTTGTGTTCAAAATGAAGCAAATATTGAAATATTTGAGTCATAGAGTCAAAATCAATTGTAATCGTTTTCTGTATAGGAATAATATTATGTTAATACTGTGAGCATCGTGTATTTTTTAGCGTCAGCTCATTAACACTTTGAATACTTAAATTGTATTGTGTTCATTGAATTCGACAGACCAAGAGTATTTATTATTAGGTATTGCTTATTATGAAAAGTCCAAACTTTGGTCAGCTATTATGGAAAATATTATTTGAAACTTATCTACTTAGGCTATTTAAAATGAGAGATAATGAAATGCGACCTATAAATAATGCAACACATAATAGTTTTTTTTTCAGATTATGGAGCATGCCTTACTAAGTCTTAACAAATGTGGCCCATTCCCAATATAATAAAATAATAAATGTTACAAAATTAAATATTATTTGTATTATTATTATTTGAAACTTTTATGCAATAATTAATCTAATAGAATTCCATTAGAATTGATTGCTAATGTTAATAAATTAATATTTGCTCCCAGGATCATACAAAATTGTTTATTGCTATTTATTTGGCGAGATGAAAAGTTTGATCTTGAAATAGCATTTGATACGGTTGAATTTAGGAAATAAATGGGAATCTGGGACGAAATTTTCAAAACATCAGTAAATTACTATTGTAAATTCTCCGTGGTAGATTTTCGATTTTAAAGTTAATACTTTGCAAAAATTGGTAGATATCCATGGAAAATGCGAGGGGTTAATTTTAGGCTGATTTTGTTCCTGACTATTTGAGATAAATATGAAGAGCCACCCAATGAGACTAATAATAGTGGGAGGGAGTCTAGTGACTGGTTGAATTGGGCAGACGGAACTGGAGCCTTGTCATCATTGCGTTCCTCTGGGTGCGAAAATAGTACTTTCGTGTAATTCCCAGACTTTAAATTACACGTCTTCATTTCCATCGTCTGCAGATTGTGGGTTTGATGAGGAGCGTTGCCTAAATATTAACATTATCATTAAACGAAGCATAAGTTAATGCTACAGACATTTAAATCTCTTGTCTTAAATGTCCATAAATACAGAGCTCTGTATATTTAATAGCTATGAGTGTAATTTAGTGGCTTGGTTAACATGGCATGACATGCAGACACGTAAAACAGAGTCCATGGCACGAAGAAAGAAAAGACGTTGACTGAGAATTAGACGAGACGCTTGGCTATTAGTCGACGCTTCTTCACCGAATCATCGTCTGCTCCATCATTTTCAACAGAAGAGTAACAAGTAAAAAGGTGATTCAAGTTTAGGGAATAATGACGGACACACGCAAACGGCATCGCATGCCAATGCAAATACTACGTACCATACAATAATAATAAATAGCATCTTTTTGGATTGTAGATATGTGAACCTCTATACTAAATACTCCAATTCAACGAATTGTTTCCACTTTCAAGCGTTAAATTCAGGGAAGGACCCTAGAAGAACGAAAGTAAAGAGAAATAGAAAAATCAGCAGTGGCATTCACCAAAATGGAATCGTAAACTCGTATTCAAGAATTTCCTTATATTTCTAACATTCGAAAACTCCTCGTAATACTAATTTATACGAAATTTCAATAATTTTTAAGAATGACTCCCAATGAACATTGTGAGAGTAGTCTAACGAATGTAATGGCAGAAACCTTCCACAGACCACAATTTTTACCCGAACGGCAAGAAACTTTTCACAAAAATAGGATTTGATATTATGTAGGGCACCCGAAGGCCAAAAGGTGATTATTTTGAGTCGGAAGGCAGTTGCCGACAAGTTCAAAGTTCAGGGGAAATCTTTAAAGCCGTCGGCAACTGCCTTCCGACTCGAAACAATCACTTTTGACCTTCGGGTGCCTTAGATAATATCAAATCACATTTTTGAGCAAAGTTTCGTAGCGTTCGGGTAAAAATTGTGAGCTGTAGAAGGTTTCTTTTAATACATTCGTATCACTCACAATTCAGTGACATGTTTCTCACAATTGCAATTGGGAGTCACCCTTAAGTAGCCAAGTATTATTTCCCATCAACGTACTCAATTTCTCCTACATATACATAATATTATGCAGCTTATGTTTTAATTTTTAATTTTTAGCCAATTTTTTGCAATAAAGCAATAATATGTTTCATTATAATACTTTTTAGAAAATCGCATTCACAAAATAATTATCATATGACATAAAAAATAGGTTCGCTGTGTTCGAATGTGTTTTCATGCAACAATAAAAAGAGAAACTTTGTGGAAATAAATTCATGTCTTTGTTTTTCGTCGATATTTTGGTATCTTGAAAAATTATCAATTGAAATTGTTTATGAAATATTATTGTTAGGAGTTCCCCTTAAGTCATTTACTATGATTATGAAATGGAATAGTAACCTAGCCCCTGCCTGAACATAGGAAATGCCAATTCGAGTTGAAATAGCATGTAAATACGAATTTGTATTGTACAGGTAATAATTTTGAAAATATTTTGGGAAAAATAATAATCTTAAATACCAGTTTACCCCTCAGAAGCACCTACCTGAGTTTTTATATAAGAAAAAAGTTTTCTGTGCGTCTGTATTGAAGTGGAGGCTATTAAACTCTTCCGAATTTAGTCACTTCCTTCCATTTCATTACCTTTCCAATTGAAGGCACATTATAATAAGCTAGCATTATCCTTAAACACAATTACTCATTTCTGCATGTCTCTCTCAGCTCCCTTAATGATCAAGTACAAACAAACTAATAGATTCTTGCTCTTATTACACGTACACAGCAAACACAGGTTGGCCTAAGAGGGTGGGAGGGCAAATTTCAGTCAGGGTTCTTGCGTTGGCTGAAATCATAGTGTTGGTCTTAATTGGATAAAATTAAATTTACCCACTTTTATTTTTTATATTGGCCGGATGAAATAATTGACTTAATCCATAAGTATTTTGTCCAAATCGTCCAATGCTGGTGATTAAAATGTTAAAATTTTAATTTCATCCGGACAATATACAGTCCTTCAGGGTTTTGGTGGATTTAATCGGATGGTTGGTCTTAATTGGGCAAAATTGGTTTTATTCACCTTCATTTTGTATATTGGTCGCATGGAATAGTTCTTTACATGGTTTCATCCGTGACCACTTTGCCCAAATTCTCCAGGAAAAAATGTTAAAATTTCAATTTCACCAGGAAAATATCTAACCGCTCATGGTTGCGGTGGCTGAAAGTGAATTGTTGGTCACAATTGGACAAAATTCGTTTTACCCACCTTCATTTATTTGTATATTAGCCGAATGAAATAGCCTGCTTTTACATGGTTTTATCCACCACCTTTTTGTCCAAATTCTGCGGTTTTTTTGGTCTTAATTGGACAAAATTGGTAGTATTATTTTTAATTTTATACATTGGTTTGGATGAAATAGTCTTTCACATGGTTCCATCAATGAAATTTTTGTCCAAATTGTCCAATTTTTTGGTCTTAATTGGACAAAATTGGTATTATTCTTTTTAATTTTCCATATTGGTCGGATGAAATAGTCTTTCACATGGTTCCATCCATGACGATTTTGTCGAAATTGTCCGGTTTTGTCCAATTTTGATGGATAAAATGTTAAAATTTTAATTTCATCCGGACAATATAAAACCCTGGTTTGGAGGAGTAGGATAGAACATGGAACTACTAGCTCCTTGTCTAGAAGAGTGGAAAGAAGGAGAAGAGGCAGATAAGATATTTGCCGATGATAAGGCAGGCCGTGTATTGTTGGTTTAATAGTTTTGTTTCGTCCTGTGTAATTGTTTTGCAGTCTGTTGCTTCGACGTGGCTCTCCTTGTGCGGGCGCCCACACCATCATTTAACTTTTGCATTGTCTTCATTAGAATCAACTGTGCAGGCTGTAATTCCCATCTGAGAAACTCAATAATTAGCAGTTGCGAGGACTGGAACTACTTATTACACTTTTACATCACATTCGTTTCAATTCCAATGCATAATAAAATTAATAATACATTCTTTTCATTACTCACTACTCACTCTCACATTATCATAACCAGACATGAGATATTTATTTAAAAAAATGTTCCATATAGTTTAGAATTTGGCTCCGAAA
>JABASI010004942.1:0-13147 GCA_019776505.1 Tomocerus nigrus | reverse complement strand
AAACGACTGTAAATAAAATGCTATTATTAGCAGGAAATGGTAAGTCGAAGTATTTATCGAACTTTTCCCAGATTTTCCTGCAGATTTATTCAGGAAACAGCAGAATATACAAGAAGTATTTTTGTCAGTGTACCTTTGCATTTTGGATAACAAATACACTATACGAATTTTTGAAACAATTAATTTACACAATATAATATAATATTACGATGTAATAAATTAAAAGCTAGTCACTAGAAACTATCAGCTCCCAATAAAACCGTAATACATCAATTGCAATTGCAGATATCTCTGAGTCCCGGGCATTGTAATTTTGTATTATCTACTGAGTGAGTAGATCAAATGTTACTAGCATGCATTTTGCTATCATTATTGAATAAAAACTCAATCCTTTTCGATACTTTCAACTTTATTAACAATTGACATCCGAAACTATTTATGAGGTCACCAAAATCTTTTAGCATTTTATTATGTCACCAATCACCAATGTGAAAGCCAGACAATTTTCCCATGCAAATCTTAATAACTGAATAATAATATACTTGGTCGTATATGCAAATATAACTTTTAAAATCGTCTGTTAATAAAATGGTATTATTAGCAGGAAATGGTAAGTTGAAGTTTTCTTTTCCCACAGTTTCGTTCAGATTTTTTTTCACCAGGGAAAAGGACATGCAAGAAGATTTAGTATTTTTGTCGATGCACCTTGCGATGCAGATAATAAATAAGTTTCCATTTCCGCAATTTATGTGAATCTCTGAAGCAATTTCATTTTTTATTTTTTATGTAGTAAATTAAAAGTAGTCACTAAAAATTATCAACTCCCATAAAATATACCATTGATGGTTTGTAGATGTTTTATTGACTCTGTGTGAGGGAATTGGAATGTAATTTCGTAATTATCGACTTTAGCAAACTGTTACTACTACGCAGATAAAATGTATAATCATTTATGTAATAGTAAAAAAGAATATTCATTTTGAAAGAAAAGATTTGAAGGAAATCAAGTGTAGTGTATGGGTGCGTCTTATGATAATAATTAGGGAAGCGTTATAGAAGCTGAAAAGACTCGGTGTGGTGATAATCGTAAATAGCGAAATCCGATGAGCTACACGAGGGAGAAAGATTAACTGAGAAGGAAAGGAAGGGGAGTTTGTACTTGAGAAGACAATGATGTAGTCTACTTGAGAAAGTTATGATATATCTTCACCTATCTATTTATTTATAGCCAATGACAGTAACTTCCTCGTTGTAGTTAGCTGTGTAGCAGTAACGAGTTAAGTTATAATATAACAATAGAGGGGGAATGTGAAGTATGAGCACGACAGAATTATGTTGGTGATATGTTAAGACAATTATTAAGTGTAGCTTTTCCCTTGCCTCCTTGTTTGAGACTGGTGCTTGGTATGCGTTCTCCCATTATCTTTCTGTTGTTATATACGCGGCGGGGGCGACAATATAGGTAAAGAATAATACTCAACTGTATCTCATCATGACTGTATTAATAGTATATTTTTATCCAATTTTTGTTTAGGAGGAGCTGTTATAACAAGCAGGAATATATATGGGAAAATGTTGTTTTGCTTGGATTATACGTAAATTTGCTTGGGTCTAAAATGAAACTGTGTGGTTGAAATTGTATGGAAATGAAAACGCGATCAGAGTGAATTTCTTGAAGAAATATTTTGGGTGAAATCGCTTGGTATTTGATGAGTTTCAGCTACTTCAGCTGATCAAATAGCAAGCGATTTCACCCAAAACATTTCCTTTGCCAAGCAATTCACTCCAATCGCATTTTCATCACCGTACAATTTCAACCAAACAGTTTCTGTTTAAATCCAAGCAAAGTTATACGTGTAACCCGAGCACAATAATCCGCTGCCGAATATATGACACTGGCTTTCTTTCTTTATTAGTGTCTTTCTCTTTCCTTTTTATTTTGTGCTGGATAAAGATGTGAGGGAGAGATAGCTGTTGAGATAACCAACTTAATACTGACTGGAATGACAAGAGTAAATTTAGCCTTTGCCTATAACTGTCTATTAAGAGATAGGTTTTCGGAAAGAGAAAGACGTTACACATGCTAGTGATTAGAAGAGTGATGTGATAAACTTTGTTTTGCTTTTCCTTCTTCCCTTTTATTCCAAATGATAGAATCGAGCTGTCGACTTTTTCTACTTTCCCCCATTCATTCTTTTATTTTTCACTTGACTTAACTTTAGTTTTGTGTTCCGACGAAAGGAATTCACTTTGAGATAAGTTGCTCTCTTCTGAATAGAAGTGAGCCTCTCTTCGGAAATTGAAATACATACGGAAGTAGATTTTTGTAAATATGTGAAGAGAAAGGGAGGAAATTGGTGATTGGAGTCTGTCACAATGAAATGGTGTAACAAGTCTAATTTAATTTAAGATATGACATTCCATTAGTATCTCTCCTTTTTCTGATCAGATAATATTTCTTATTTTTTCAGATGCAGAAAGCACGGAGCCAGTCCATCTAAGCGTTCCTAAACAAACAGTGATTAAAGTGAAAGCTGGTGAAGATATATATTTGCCTTGCTTAGCTCAGGGAATTCCCCCTCCCATTTACTCGTAAGTTGCCAATAGAAAATATTTGTATGTTCAAATTCCTAAGAAGAAGAAAAAAGAAGCAGGATGCTTTTCCATTCTATTCTGCTCTACTTTTTCACTTCAGTTCAGTTCCATTTAACGTTCACTATCTACTTCACTGACTGGATACATACATTTCCTTTATTCAAGACTGATCATCATTCCTTTCTCTTTCCCCATATAAACACATAGCATATATCCAATATATATATATATTCTATTACTATATGTTTAAGACAGAAAGATAGGGAAATCCACATTATGCATACTACATACCTGCATACAAAGTGAAAATAAATGGTGAAAGTCAAAAATCCGCTGTGGAAACGACAGACGTACATTTAGTACTACATAACAGATCTCTAATAGTACTTATAGTGACACTGGAAAAGATAAAACATTCAGTGCTTTCCAAATATAAGTCACCATACGACTTTCTCCATGTAAATGACGTTTCGTCTTTTTACTCCTAAATAATAGACCAAATTGATTTTCGCGTCAAAATAGCACCAAAATTGGGTTTCACGTAAAAATGGCAACAAAATTGTTGTTCAAAATAGCACGAAATTAATTTTTAGGCATAAATAGTCCGCCAAAACTTTTTCACGCTTAATAGGACACCAAATACTTTTTTATAAATAAGTTGTACACTAGACTTTTTTACGCCTAAATAGTACAAAATTCATCCTTTTCTCAGTCCATTAGACTTTTACTTCAGTTTCACTATTTGTTTAGGCGTGAAAAAATGAAACGTGATTTATATGGAGAAAGTCGTATGGCAAGTGATGAGTGGAGAGCACTGTATATTTGGTGGCGAAGAAGAATGTTGTTACGTTGACGTTGCGTAACATGAGTTGAAGGGAGGGAGTGGGAAAGAAAGGGAGATGACTAATTTGTATGCAAAACTTATCTCACGTATAATATATTTGCTATCCTAATTCCAGTGCAACTTCAGTCGACTTTCGACTTTGCAGATAGAAAGAGAGGAAAGGAAAAGAAAAGCTGAGGGAAAGTAAAGCTACTGAACTGAACATACCTCAAGTCATGATTCAAAACGGACTAGCCAAAAAAAATATGATTGCCTTTGCAGTTTTTCCTGAGCTCTATGCTTTCCTTTCCTTTCTCTGCCTTTAAGAAGGTTCTAACAGTCTGTCGGCTCTTTTGGCTTGTTTGAGAAAGCGCGACTGAGACGACTTGCTTGACTTAAACTCAAATTAGCTCTCTTTGTATTCCTCTTCGCGAGCTGTCGACTAAGCTTTCCCTTTAGCATTGCATTGCTCCTGGCAGCCAAAGAACTACATTATAATCTTTCTATAATGTATGTACATAGTTTAGATATATGGACACCTATCTACCTTTCTGCTAGGACTTACACTCCTATTTCCTACTACGTCCTACCATCTCTAATGTATTTGTCAAGAATGCCACCTAAATACTAATCGATACCGACAGAGACTTGTACACAATAGCCATCCACCTAGCATTCTGTTGTACTAGAAAAAGAGAGTTTGACAACCTGCCTTATGTTACGACTCAACACTTTGCCTTCTACCGTCATAATTACTACACTGCTATTTAATTAGATTGTGTAACAGTCATGATATTGCTACGAAAAAATTCGACCATATGGATTAAGTAATGTATTTCTTTATGTTATACACTCAGCAGTGTTAAATTACATACTTACTGGCGACGCTCATACAATAATAATGACCATAATAACACCCATTGTTAAGAAGTGCCGCGATTTTAGGCAAGGTGAAAGTATAACAGAAAAACTCTTTTATTATGAGTTGCTAGCAATTAAATTATACTTGCCTTATTATTATGGGCTAGGAGTTATAAGATTGGAAATGTTAGATTGGACTTGGCTATTTTGAAATTTGCATGGAATTAAATGATCGAATTGAGATAAAATTAATTAGATTCTTAATTATAGATGGTCATGACAAAAATAATGGGCAGTCACACTCGGAATGGCACTACAATTCTTCCCTTCTCTCTTTCCAATTTTACTCAGATGTGAATATTTATTTCGGGATGTAAAATCTAGAAGTCTCAGTAAATACAATTTTATCTGAATTGCCAATACGTAATGAGGCTTCAAAGTATTGAAATTGGCAGTTATATTGAAAATATGATGTGGTTTAACGAATTGTTTTATGAATATAATTGCTCACCAAAAATCCTGATGTTATCTTTGTGTTTGTGTTAATTTGATTAAAATTAGGAAGTTAGCCATCACGAATAAAAATAATTTCACTAAAACAGTAAATAGTTTAATATTAAAACTTACGATTTATAGGTAAAGTTGACATCTACCAATTTCATTTGTCTATTTCTTAGCTGATTTTCCTAATTGTTTTCCCGAAAGAAACTTATATGGCCAGTTTTTTTAAGTGTGGGTAGGCATGTGTTAGTTGTCTTACAGTATTCACAATGAAAACCAAAAAAACTCCTATTATGCTCTTGTAATTATTCTCATCTGTGATCTTTACATCTACTGCCCTAAAAAATTCACTATTCGTGCCAGAAACCGAATTACGTGTATAGTAATGTAGTACACCTGAGAAATTCGTTTGATTCTACTTTAATGTGAAGCGAATAGCAGTCTCTACTCTACTTACCCCTGCCCTACTTACCTATTATCTGTAATTGTGATTTAGACAGTAGAACAAAGGGACTTTTATCTTAAAGTTTAGTATATAATGAATGTATGTGATTGTTTTGTGTGAGTGTGTTTTAGGCGTAATATATTTACTAAAGCTAAATAAAGAATGAATGTATATGGTGTGTATGAATGGGTGGACTATATTAAGTTAAGTATTGTAATGTTCTATTAAGAGTTTTATCGCTTTCCCCTTAACTCTCTGTGTGTCTTTTGTGTCTAAAGGTGGTTTCGAGAGCGGGATGGAATATTAAGTGATTTGTTGGTGGGCAAAACTCGGAATCCATCTCATTTGGGACCTATTCTTCTGACTCAAGTCAGAGCTGACGACTCCGGAACTTATGTCTGCCGGGTCAATAACTCTATTTCACACGAAGCTGCCCGGATCAAACTGAATGTCTATGGTGAGTAGTGTGTGTCTACATTGCTAAGCCCTTACTCTGTACAATTCTATCTTTTCTTAGGGATCTTAGGTAGAGAGGTCCTAAGACAAGTCTGATATTTTGATATTAGACATTACTTTTCCGCTAGCTATGTCTTGGAACTATATCCTGTGGTTTGCTTTCCCTTCTTCAGTCTTCTTCGGGGTATGTGTATGTGTGAGAGAAAGAGAAGTGAGGAAAACTAGAAGTGTAGTCTCATTCATCCATTTCATTTTATATTAGACGTAGCATGACGGTTACGACTATCTACAGACTTACATTCGTCCTCTCCTTACCTACTACCTACCTTCTTCTTTTTCTTCAACTATTTATATATAATGGCCCTAACGAACAAGTTTCCTTTATATTAAGTAATAGGAAGGTAGTTGCTTTACTTTAGTGGAGCAATATTACTTTTATTCTTTCTAATGCTCATTCTCATCCTAATATGCCATGGACTAATATAATAATATAGCTAATATGAGGAGACAAGTAGCACATCCCTCGTATTACTATTCTCTCTCTCTCAACCAGGAGAGAGAGAAGGCCTGGAGTTAAGTAAGCTACTACTACTACTGAGCTACAGGATAAAGAATATAATGTAGCACTAAGCATTCATTCTCCATTCTTTCTCTTCTTTATTCTTTCCTAGTAAAATCTCTACTTACTTACTTTACTTTCCCTCTTCTTCTTCTTCTATGTACATAAGTAGAGCTATGTATAGAAATAGAGAGCAGTTCAAGTTCTCTTCTAGTCCTGGACGAATAATTTATTGCTCTTTCTATCTTCTTTTCTCAGGCACTACTACGAATACAGACTATTATTAGTAACTCTCTCTCTACGTTCTTCAACCCTACATACTTTCTCCCGCTACTACAATACTTCACTTTCATTGTGAATCTTGCGATTACTTTAATACTCTCCGTCTCTCTTTATTTTTTTACTCTTTCCGTCCTCTACGTCTCTTCCTCTATGTATACTCTGATTTTACACTTTGGCCCACTCAGATACATTAGCTAAGTATATTTACACTATTTCCCCATTTAAAATACACACTTTTGTTCAACAACTCTGATTACATAATATTGTTTACCAAGGTTTACTAGCATTTTATATACTTTCCGTTTTGTAATTACCTTAAAACAATATTTTAATAAAAAATATTCAGTCAATCTAAATTATTAGAGACGTCTATTAATAAATAATAATAAAAAGGTCTAATTTGATTGACAATTGTGTTTCAGATACAAATTTCGCATGACTTTTAATTCTGTATATTTGGTAAATAATGCGTACAAGTGCAGGATTTGTTGTACATGTTTCATGATAGTACTTGCTGGTGCATTGTTACATTTGTAATTTCGCAAAGAACACACTTTCAATTTGAAAATAGACAGTAAGAATAAAGAGAGATCCTTTTAGTGTAAATATATAAGTAGTTACATGGTGAAATAAATAGAATTCACAATGCGATGCAACATCACGTCAGTTTTGTTGAATTGGGCCACTCGGTTCTCAGAGCAGTCATGCTTGACGAACAGGTAACTGGAAAAATAAAATAAGAGATACACAGAGACATGAAAATAAGTTTTATATGCACATAGTTTAGTCGAATTCAGAGATAAAAATTAGAAATGTCAGTAGCTATGCTTGAAATGGGAAAAAATCAATTTATTCCTCCGGCAAGCAAGCAAAATATACCCAAGGGCGTAGTTTTTCTTCTTTCTCTCCTATCATTCAGTGAGACGGAACTAGGGCTAACGTAGTACATGCAATTTGGTTATACCTTTTTTGCAATAATAACAGCTACGTTTCGTAAAAGTTAGAAGGATAGAAAGAAAAAACCTCTCTTCTCTTTCTCTACTCATGTTTCATAGTTTTTCCTTTGAAACAAGGAAACTCTATAGCGTAAAACATGAAAAGTAAAATTAGCATTTATTTTGCAATGGGTGGGACTCATGTTCTATGTTTATGTTTCGTGTAAAGTCGAGGAAAACACTTAATGATGTGAAGACACGTTAATGAAATGGAAACTGGTACAATAAAATTTTCTCTCTATCCTACTTACAGTTCCTTTGAGAGTTCAAGTCAGCCCCAATACACAAGTTGTAGACGTGGGGCGAGGTGCCACTTTTCGTTGTTTGGTTTCTGGTAGTCCTGTCGATTCCATTGAATGGTATAAAGATGGCAAGAAGATCTCAATCAACGAATACGGGGGAAATAGTGTTTCCAGATTAGAACCAAGGTTTGCACATTTCATCAATCACTCTTGAAAAATTATTCCATAAAAATTGACGCATGAAATTATTAACACAATTACGAAATTGAAAGCTAATTAGCGCAGTTCTGTTATTTACATCAAAAATTATTGCAAATTGAAATCTGATGTACCGGGTGAACCTACAATCAATACTGAAAAATTAATTGTAAGCTTGTAGAAATAATTGATCGATGTGAATTAATAATTTTAATGTAAAAATGATTAGTTAAATTCAGTAATTAAAATATTTTCATTGAAAAACGGAAACAAATGAAACAATCTCCGTGTCGATCTCATTTTGGACATTGTAATTAAAACGTTAGCTTTGATTATGTTAATTACTTTATTCGTAATGATTTTGTCTGATGTTGTCCCTGTGTGTTTAGCTGTGGCATTCTTCTCTTCTCACGCACAAAACGAAATTATTTTTCCTAGGTATGTCATTTCTCCTCGAGATTCCCTGCTGGTTGCGTCCGTTCATCCGGAAGATGCGGGCATGTACCAGTGCTTCGCACATAATAACCTTTACTCTGCACAAGACTCGGCCCAACTCCGACTTGGCTGTAAGGAAAGCACAAACATTTTTCATAGCATTTTGTATTAGTAGTGTAGGTATATAATTTGACATTGGATTGGTATTCCTATATAGTGTATGGCATAATGGCATACCAATATCAAAGTTAATAAATTCTAGACTATCCATTATGTACTAGTACGTAAATTATAAATTTTTAGTACCTGCACACACAGAGAACCAATTATAAGCACTATATAAATATACGCACATCATAGTTGACTACAGAAAAAGAAAGTCAAGCATGGGAAAAGTAAAAGGAAAGCTGAAGTAAGTAAACGGTCTTATTTCTAGGACGGAGTCAGAAATATCTGCGTTAAGTTTAGACAAGGGGCTTTAAGTATAGATGATATAGAGGAGTTCGAGTCACCGTTTTATTTTCTTCACATGCCAATATTTTACCATGTCCTAGGAAAAAGTACGTTGGTTGTACGAGATAGAAAATCCATCTCTAAGCTGTGCAAAAGAAATGAAGGAGTTTGTCTATAGAGTTTCTGTGTAGTGACATGCTTGTGGTTCATTTCCAGCAATTCTACCGGAACTAGTGTACCGCTTCTCAGAGCAAACTTTACAACCCGGTCCGTCCGTTTCCCTAAAATGTACAGCAGTTGGAAATCCCCCTCCACAATTCCAATGGACATTGGACGGATTCCCTCTTCCAGAAAGTGAACGGTAAGTAAGTGTTCGCTTTTCCTGGCATACGATGCACTGCACTGTAATGCAATTCTTTCTCTACTTCTACTACTTCTAGTATCTCTACACTTTTCTTTCGTCTCTTTCGCCTTCCCAACCTTCGCTTGTGTGAGGAAGAAAAAACTTTTTCAGACCATAAGAATATACTTCTCTCTATGTTTTGTATAGCTATACTACGTGTGTATCTGTTAAGTATATGTTCGTCAGTAGTAGTCAGTCGTCGTATTGAGTCGCCTACTCCTTCCGTTTTTCTACCATTTATCAACTTTCACACTTTGTGACCAAAAACACTCTCCCTGCGGGTTTAATTTGCAATTTAGACGTCTTCGTCTTCCCCCCTCTTCTCTCTCAGTTACATTAGAGCAAAGTAAGTAAGTTATGTTAAAAGTAATGCTCACGAAACGTATCTATCTACCTTTGACTATTTCTTCTTTTCTCTACAAAAAGCTTCTTGCTTTCATTTCCTTTTAGACATACCTAAGTATATATATAAAGAAACATGCTTTTCTAGCAGAAAACTGTAGGTTGACTTGAATGACACTGATAATTGTGACTTTCGTTGACCCTGGTTCATGTTATAAGTGGAGAACGTGAAAGAAGTTATTTTTCTTTTGATTTCATTATATCCTTTAGCTATGCTTGTGTGTGCATCTATGCGTTTTTGTGCTTTTGCTTTACTAAAGTTATATAGAAAAGGAAATATATATATAACTGGGAAGGTGAAAGTAAGAGAAAGTAAATATTTGCTATAATACCGAAACGGAAATTATAACCAGGGGCTAAAATCGAATTTCAGATTTCTCGTTGGCCAATATGTGACAATCCATGATAATGTGATATCTCACGTGAACATCACAAATGTTCGTGATGAAGACGGAGGTTTGTTCACCTGCCAAGCCAAAAATGCCATGGGCATCGTATCTCATTCTGGACGATTGAACATTTACGGTACGCTAATAATTGTACAGACAAGTCATCTATAGCTCTCTACTAGCTTTTTTTTCTCTCTCTGAGATTTATCTCCTTCTCTTCTATATAGGCGCATTGGATTTATTGACTCCTTTATTTCTATGATAATATGATAATGATACATATATTATTATTTATGTTTGAAGTATATGATTGGGGAAATGATATGTAAATCCATCTGCCGTATACATAGGACATATCGTTGATAGTATCATGTATTTTTCTTGCCAATAGAATTGTCTATATGATGCTCTTAAGAGTAATTTATCATGAAAGTAGTGCATAAAAGGGTTTTAATAGTGTCCCAGCATGAGCAGGAGCTGCGATGACTAAGTACTGAGTAATAAAAATGTGTGTCCCCTCTGATAGCAAATGATTTAATCGGAAAATATTAAAATTCTCTCTAGAAGCTTTTATAGGCACTTTTATGACATACTCGAACAAGATAGAGTATCTCCAGAGACAAAATACGGCAGCAGCAGTGTTGTGAAGCTAAGCTCCACCAGTTTGTCTTTTCCCCGAGAAGAGTCATTATTATCGTCGCAGTATACCTATTTAGGAGCCAGAGAGAGAGAGAGAGAATCTAGTAGAGTGAATTTATGAGTGCTCATATCATGCTCCATGCCCTAATATTAATCATTTTCTAGATAGTAAATGCTCACTACAAATACGGTTTAGATTCCCATTTAGTATGAATAAGCATTTCTTTGCCTAATATTATTAGCTAATTCTCCAGTATTTACAATAGTATTTTTCTCATGCTAAAATTACAGGACCTCCGTTCATAAGGGCCATTCCACCCATTAAAGCTGTGGCTGGGAAACACCTTCAAATTCAATGCCCAGTCTCTGGCTACCCAATCGAAAATATTGCATGGGAAAGAGGTGAGTCTTTTTCTGTTTCTGTTTTGCCAAAACAACTCTCAAACACTTTTTCGCCTGCTTAAAACAGAGACAACACTTTATCAAGTGTCTCTGACTTGAGAAACATTTCCACAGGCTAAACTCTATAGGTNTTGAGAAACATTTCCACAGGCTAAACTCTATAGGTATACACGTAAAATGTAGCAAATATGAAATCAACTTAAGCTTTTAGTGAGAGAAACGAGTGGAACTTGCTGTGTTGTCATCTCACGTGGACTATTCTCCTCTTTTGCCTTGTCCTTAACATTCTAGCATTTACTGTTTTGTATTTTTCAAACTATACTTACTATAAGGAAGACAATGGGAATAATCTATTGCTGTATTCAATATATAGGGGGTAGTTTATTACCTGTCAACAGAATGCAACGTGTATACCCCAATGGAACATTAATCATTGAACACATTCAAAAAGGGACCGATGAAGGGATTTACACATGTCAAGCTAAAAATCGTCAAGGACTGTCTTCCACTAGAGATATTCATGTTAGAGTTATTGGTAAGAATTATTTTTATCAAAATATGCACATAAAAAACAAAAAAAAATTATTAACATAAAACCTAAGAATATTTCACTTCATTTCGAGATTAAATACCGTTAACTGACCTAATTCAAGTAATATTGGAATTATTTATTAACGTGATATATATTTTGTGTGCTTTTGATTAGTTCCACCAAAAATCATGCCATTTCAATTTATGAACCAATTACTACGAGAGGGAATGCGAGCTGCTGTCTCTTGTCAAGTTCTTGAGGGGGACAGACCTATTGATTTTGTCTGGGAGTTTGAGAACAGACCAATTTCTCTTCCAAAGGCTCATGTAAGAGCAAGATTTTTCATTTGTAGGCTATAGATGTATAGATTTGAGTATGTGGGGGCTGGTTATTCTCATCAGTGTGAGTAAGATGTTAAGTAGAGTGATATTTTATGTTGAATGTTGATATATACTTACTTACCAGGGCGTCTCTATCCGAATACCTGATGAATACTCGTCTACTCTCGTGATTGAATCATTATCTTCGTCTCATAATGGCCAGTACACTTGCATTGCAGAGAATTCAGCTGGCAAAGAACATCATTCCACTCAACTAACCGTAAACGGTAAGTTACTGCCTTGGAAAAATAGCCAATCTTTTAAACGACATGTGATTGGCTCCAGTTTCCCTTTTAGTCTTAGCAAAATAAACGACAGGATCGGTTCGCGAGTTAAAATCACTGCTTTAAAGCATTACAAAGCGAAATATATAAGGTCAATTTGACAAGGGAAGTGTTTTCGAAGCCATTGGTTCGTTCCACTTACTTGAGTTGATTGTGAGAAGAGTTCGGCTTTTATTTAGTAGTTTGTTGTACTTTCTCTCCGATGTGGCATCGACATGACTAAAACTAATGCTGCACTAACTTTTTCGATAGCCAGAGACATTCTGGTCTGGCTGGTGTTTATTGTGGTCTCCCCCTTTTTCCAACCAACCAACACTTGTAAACTCCGAGACTGGATTTTCTGCTACTATAGGATATCCATTCTGTATTTATTATTATGTGGGGACACGAAAAATAAATGCGTGTATTGCCTTGTTTTTCTACATTATTGTAGAGTTTTGTGCGAGGAAAAGAAAAGATCTACAATGTGCTTCAATTTAATAATATTTTAGTTCCGCCAAAATGGACATTGGAGCCTCGCGACATTAATGTGTCTGCGGGTCAGTCGATTGCTCTGCACTGCCAGGCCGAAGGACACCCGACACCATCAATTGTCTGGAAACGAGCCACGGGTAATAAATTTATCACTCTCAGTTCAGCACAAGAACATTTTTCCGTCTGTCTTAATTAACTTATACATAGATTTAGGTATCTATATATTGATTCAATCCTTCACCTCCGAAAAAATCAACCTCAATCAAGAAGTGCCTAGTATTTGGGATACCTACTCATTTAATTTGGATTTATTAAGAGTGGCAACTCTTTATTTTAGTCCAAAGTCAGAATGAGTTAGGAATTAGCTGAAACTATCTGTCTTTTAAAAAGATGTAGG